>JAADYJ010000028.1:0-55772 GCA_023338205.1 Halophytophthora polymorphica | reverse complement strand
CCACTCGCTTCATGGGCCGCATGGTCAGATAGCAGCACTGCACTGCACGCAGCAGCAACGCAGCAATGCGACCAACCTGTGGTGGCGGCCGTCGTACTCGACGGCCAGCTGCAACTTCTCACAGAACCCGTCGAGCTTGAGCTTGCTCGGCAGCACGCGGTGGGTGTTGAAGACTTGGCCGAGTATCTTCTCCATCAGGAAGATCGTGCGCGCTTCAGGCAGCGAGCTCGTCCCGCGGCAGCATGTGCAGGAGTGCTTGCCGTTCATGGTCGCGCCAAGTGGTACGGGGCCGACCTCGTGGTCCAGAGCGCAGACCAGGTGGACCGCCCAGCACCAACAGGGCGGCCAGCGTGGCGCGGGTGTCGAGCGGCTTGGCCATCTTGCTCTTGGGGGGGGGCGGAATGGCAGAAGCGCGCCATGCCCCGTTCTCGACCAGCATGAGCGGCTTGTGCATGCGGCGGGCGCTGCTGGGCGGTGCAGCGGCGCCCACGCGCGCCTTCAAGAGCCTCAAGGGCAAGTCCAACGCCAGTGCGCGCTGGGTGCGGCGCCAGTGGAACGATCCACGGTCAAGCAGGCCAAGCATGAAGGCCTCCGCTGTCGCGCCGCCTTCAAACTGCGAGTTGGACTCGGTGCGTGCTCTCTTTCTCTCTCCACACCCGCATGGCCACTCTGCCTGCGACTGACGCGTCCACGTACGCACACACACAGTGCTTTCAGCTGCTGCGGCGTGGTGACGTGGTGATGGACCTGGGCGCAGCTCCCGGCACCCGGCGGCTGGACGCAAGTGGCCGTGGAAGTCACAGCGCCCCGGAAGAAGTGCACGCAGCCGCCTCCAGCCCAGCCGAAGAGGCGCGCCAAGCCGCGCATGGTGGCTGTGGACCTCAAGTCTTTCGAGCCCGTGGAAGGCGCCGTGATCGCGGTGGGGGACGTCCGCCAATGCGCCGTCCGCCAATGCGCCGTCCGCGAGCAACTGGACGCGCTGCTGGGCGCCCGCCGCGTGAACGTGGTGTTGAGTGATATGGCGCCGTCCTTCTCAGGAACCTTCCTCACGGACAGCCAGGCGCAGTTGCGGCTGTGCCGCAACGCGCTGCGACGGCTCGGAGGACTTCCGTGCTCAGGTCAAGGCCATGAAGCCGTAGTCATCTCGCCCCGAGTCCACCGAGATGTTCCTCGTGGCCAAGGGCTTCCAGCAGAAGGCGAAGCAAGGCTCCAGGGTTAAGCGCAAGCTGTTGCCATCCGGCTGGAAGGCAAGCGCGCCGTGCAGGCTTGCTATGCGCCGTCCACCGTGTCGGAGCTTCTTTGAAGCTCAATCGCGAGAAGCACTTGATGTTGCAGCGATTGCAGTATACAAGGCTAGCGATATGCATTCACAGTAAAAAGGAGGCCATTACTCAAAAGACCTGCTCTCGAATGGTCTGCAGCTTCTTTCTCTGCAGCTTGTCTTCGCGCTCCGCTTTCCGCAGCTGGAACCAACCAGGACACCGCACCACAAACGTACAGCTCCGCTTGAGTTTCCGCACCTTGCGCTCCACGGCTTGCTTAGGTCGTGGTAGCAGTCCTGGGATGCGCTTCTTCTCCAGCAACAGATACTCGGCATACAGAGCGGGAATCAGCGGCCTTGCGCTGGGCTCCCTTCCAGGCCGAGACTAGCACCATCTCTTCGTCCGATTGCCACTCGTGCGGACGGGTGCGAGGCTCCACTGACATCCACGAAGGCCGGCTCGCGCTTGGAATGGCCGCGGCATATGCTCGAAAGTCCGAGCACTGACGCAACAAGTGCTCCTTCACCAGCGCGCTTGCTATTGCAGTGGTGGACCGACTAGTCACAGTATTCGTAGTACGTGATGGCATCGCGCGGTTCGGGAAGGCGTCTCGGCTCAGGACGGACCAAACTGGGGCTGACGGTCGTCCGACGGGCACGGGGTTGCCTTCGCGGGGAAGCAACTTTTTCACAGCCTCCCTCTCGAGTTGTACGCGGCCTCGAGCGCGCCCCAGTCCATGGGAGGAACCGTGATCTTGTTCGGCACCAGGCCTTGCTGCACCGCCTCCATTGCCTTGTAAACGAAGCCGGCCTTGGCAAAGATGACGAGTGCGGTCGACGGTGCGCTGGGCATCCAGCTTGCCCGCCTTGACTCTCGCACGATGGAGGCGCTTCGCACTGATCTTCTGGACGCCGTCTGCAGCGGCACGTCGCCTTCCAAGGATCTTCAGGCTGTCCAGCAACTGGCAGACGCTTTGCCAGCCGCGCCCGAGGTGGAGGTCCTCTCGCTGTACGAGTCTCTCCTGGACGCGATCAAGACGCTCTGTCGCGTTGGCGTAGCGTACACATCGTCGGTGGCGGCGTCAGACCCGGGCGAGAGCGTAGTGGCCTTTGTGGCGCTGGACGACAACCTGCTGCCGATACTACTCGCCGAAACCAGAGGATTATTTATCTTCACAATCGGGAGGTGCGTGGACCTCTCGCCGGGAAGAGAACAAGACCTGAGAAGCAGGAGATTCACAAACTTACCCGACGCCGTCACCTTGGGGCCGAACTTGGATTCCCATGTTTCGTGCGAGGGCTCGAAAGTCGGCACCGCCTCCAGGAACTGCGAGAGGCCCTTGAGCGGAGCCTGCACCTTGGACTCCTGCACCTTCTCGTGCTTGGCCGTGGCAATGACCACCTGTATTCCCAGACCCTCGGCCGTGGCGCTACTGGGCTTAGCCACCCCTGTGTCCGGGCCAAAGTCCAGGATGTGCGTGGCCGTCGCGTGGTACTGCGCGATCTTCTGCAGCGTAGCGAGCCAGTCGGCCAGCTGGAGCAGCTGCATGTCAATGAGCGCTCCCATGGCATCGTCCAGCGTCTGGCAGTTGGTGGCCTCCGAGGTCGTGGCGTACACGGGCACCTGCAGGTCCTTGCCGTGGATGGTCTGCTGGAGTTGCTGCACGTCCTTGACCACCTTGGGCTTGGCCGTCGTCAGCAGAGTCGAATGGAACGGGCACGAGAGCGACAGAAAGGTGAGCGAGCCCTCTGGTTTTCGGTCCGAGTGCGGCACACGCGTCTGGTTGGCGTCCGGCTTGGCCATGAGGCCCTCCAGTGCTTGCTTGAGCAGCATGACCGTGGTCAGGAAACCCGCGACACACACCATGTCCGAGGCGTTGATGACCGATACGTTCAGGTCCTTCGCCTCGGTCTTGCGCTGAGCCATCTCCAAGGCCTTGAGCGCCAGCACCAGCATGGGCATGCTGTCAGCATGATGCTGAACACCACACGCTCAAGCACCAGACGGTTCGAGCACTCCTCGCTCTGCAGACACTTCTTAACGGGCCTCCTTCGAGGTGTTCTTCTCCAGCAGCGTACGCGCTCCAGGTTCAGGAACTCGTGCGCTTAATTCGTATCGGACGCTGGTCTTTCGTTTTTATATTCGTTTGGGGTTTTCCCACCCCGACTCCGGATACATCATCCGGATATGCAACTGGCTTCCTCGTGTTGACACGCAAACATCCGGTTTGAGTTGATCGATCTTTGAAGCGACACCTGCAGCGATGAAATGGCTACAGATAATACCACCGGTAATAGGCCAAAGCGGCGAGAGACCGCAAGACGAAGAAGGCAAGCAACTTGACCAACGTCTTTTTCATCCGCCTTACGATCGTTCTGCTTGATCTGGATGCTGCTAAGTCAGCAGGAAAGAAGCAAGAGTGTCGCCCCAGATCCGACTTGTCGCTGTTCAGTTGTCCTATCTGACGAAATGTGGGTGCTCCTCGAGGCAACACAACGGGGCTCGGCTTCACATGGTACCTGCACACGACTCGCTTCGGCCGCTCTGGTTCTCCGTGTGAAAACTGGTTACATTTTCTACAAGAATCAGACAAAAAGCGTAAGAATAGTCCATACTCACCTGCTTCGTCCCAAGGGACTCGGATTCTGTCGACAGAGCAAAAACAGATCAAATGAATGCCTACCTTGCGGCCCTGGCGCTTGCGAGCCATCTTCTTCTGGTTCTGAGCGTCGATTTTCTGCTGCTCGTCGTACGACAGAGACTCGTACTTCTGCTGCTTCTTCTCGCGGAGCTCCTGCAGGCGGTGGGCGGTTTCCTGCGAAATGCGCACATTAAACAGAGAGAATTCCGGTCAGGACAGCAGGGAAAACGGTGGGCCAAGGCGCTGTCGCGAAAAAGGAAGGACACGGCACTTACATCTTCCTTGGCAGCAACGGCTTCCTCAGCCTGCTTCATCTTCAGGCGTCTCTTCTTGGCAGTATGCTTCGCCTGTAGGGCACAGAAAGCGTCAGAGTTTAGTCACTGAATTGAGGGCGGCATAGTCAGTCAAATGCACCCGCAGCGATAAATGAAACATACGTTGCTAGACAGCTTGATCGATGAGCCAATGGCATCGATCAGGGAAAACACAAGCTCCAGCGACTTGATCGTGTCCAGCTTCTTCGATCCGCTGTACATCTTGAACTGCACGCGCAAAATGTGCTTCTCTGTCTTGGGCATGCCGCTGCGAAGGCAGAAAGCACCAGACACAACAAACTTGGCGTTAGACCGTACACACAACACACGAGATACGGCATTCTTCCCACCCAGACCAATGCTCCATCCACGATCCGGGCACTCACACAATCGGCAGCTTGTTCATGTCGGTGATCACAATGCACTCAAGAAAGTCTTCGAGCTCCTTGATCGACTGAGGAGGCAAATCACCCACGCACAAACCAGTTGTCATCCCCATCAGCTATCGGTTAAGTTTTTCCCCGCACGTCCAGTCAGTAGTTACGCAGGCAAGTAGCACGTACCGCCTGAAGCGAGTTGGTCAGCGCCACCTTAGGGATCTCGGCACAGTCAGTGGAAACCCACATCGAGTCGGGCACCTCCTTGACGGGGACCTGCTTGGCTGTCTCAATCTATTGAAACGCACAATGGCAGCGTGAAGTCAGCTCTAGTATTAGGCGCCAGTGCATGTTGCGCGGGAACGTCAAACTTACCAGCTCCGGGAAAACCTTGGAGAGAGCCGTGAACCCGAGCTTCTTGCTGATGGAGAGGATGAACGGGTCCACATCCGCGTGGTTCAGGCCGATGTCGATCGTCAAGTAGTCCGGTTTCGACACCACGATACGGAACGCGCGCGAGAAGATGTCCTGGCGAGCGTTCAGCTGTGCAGAGCGCAGAGGAGCCCGCGGAAGGAAAGATAATCCACAACATCAGCAACCAGTACGACATGCCTATGGGTCAAATGGAAACAAGGATGCGGCCGACCTCGATATCCGCGAGAAAGCGCGTGCAAAAGCGACGGCCGGTGCAGTAGTACTTGAAGTTGTTCTTGTTCTCCTCGACGAGACCCACAGCCTTCTCCGGAGAAGAAGCAGTGTAGGCAAATTGGGCGCGCAGCAGAGGCTCCGCTTCCTCTACCCTGTGTTTAAAATCGGCGATAGAACCAACGAGCACAACTTCAGCATGCAAGCAAAAGTCCACCACCTCCGTTCACACATGCAAACCGAGCACGGCATTCGCCTACGCACCACTTGTTTGCAATTCGCGCGTTCTGCCACTTGCCGATGAAGTACACCACGAAGAACAGCACGCCGAGGCCCCAGCTAGCAACTTCCATGTAGAAATTATCCGCTACAGAAGGAAAACGAGGAGATCCCGAGGTTAGCGGTCAATAAAGCAATAGTCTATCGGCGTGTCATCCCACGTAGGCAGTGCAGAGATCTCATTGACGCACGGTTTTGGAAGGGGATGAGGGACTGGGCCACCTGAGAGGCCGACGGGCGCTGCGGGATACTCGCGGGCGTCGCCGCCACTGTAGCCTCCTCCTGATCATGACAGCAGCAGCACAGTACGAAGAAAGAACGCACGCGTACTGATCAGAATTGCCGCGCGCCAACGCAGGTTACAAGCGCCATTCCGCTGGTGCACGCGAAGGAAAAACCAAGACCCCCACCTCGACACTGTCGAACTCATCCGCCTCTTGCGCTGCAGCATCAACAAGAGGCAAGACAACGCAGCAGCAGCACGCCATAGTACGTTAGATAGCTGCGCCTCCGCCATCTCCACAGGCCAAGCGAGGCGTCCAGCGCCCAACTCGCAGGTCCAAGCGCAAAACACCCCCACGGCGCCCACAGAGCGCGTCCGACGACGACGCTGGCAGCCCTGGCACGCTCCCGCCTAGCTCTCCCTCGCGACGACCACACTGCATCCGTACAACGCACCCTTCGCGCTCGCCGCCGCCAGGAGCAGTGCGAGTCCGAGTCCGAACCTGCGCCACATGGTGTCGATCCCCGCCCTGCTTGTCGTTGCTGCTTTGCTTCCCACGCAAACTTTTGAAGTGACACGCGGAGGGGGCAGCTCGAGCGGCGCCACATTGGACGAGAGTATGTCCACCAATAGGAATCCTTCATCGTCATTTACCGCGATAGGATTCGCCAAAAGTACCTGCTTTGAAGAGCTCGTGTCGGTTTGGGACCGGTTTTCCCGTCTCCGAACCGGTTTTGCGGTCGTTTCCGCCTATTCTTGGTCGCAAGTTGAAGCGCTCGTCAAGGTCACATGGGGGGGCAATGGGCTCGACGAGCGCAGCGGCCGACGCGGCCGGCAGTCAGCGCCGCCATTCCGGAATTGGTGGCGTGCTTAACTGCAGCTATCGCGGTAAGGTGCGTACATGCACGGCGGCACGCAACGCGGTGGCGGTGGCGGTTGTGGGAGCTGAGCGGATGTCCTCGGTCATTGTGGCGCTATGCAGGGTTAGAATGGAGCCAAAGCAGCAGGAGCGCGTGGATCCCGCGTCGGAGACAGAGTGCGAGCCATCCAAGCGAGGTATGTGCCGTTCTTTGAAGGTACACCCTGCAGGTTTGGTATGTGCGGGCTGCGTACTCACGTCGAGCTCCGCTCTGTGGTCTTGCTTGGGCCGTGGTTTCATGACGGAGCAGACACGTCGGTACGGTGAAGCTCCCATGCGGCTTCTGAAGCTTTTCGCCTTGACGTGCATCGAATGGAATACTCGCTGACTCGTGGCGCTGCTCCTGCTGCTGGTATTAGCAGGTGGGCTACTTGGAGAACCGCGACGCCGTGGTCACCAAGAAGTCTCCGACGAGCGCGGAACTGCTCAAGGCCGGACTCAAGAGCAGTCTGTCGCCATCCGAGGCAACCGCTCAGCTACGCGTGCTGTGCCGCAAGTTCGCGGCGCTCACAGACAAAGTTAAGGTCCGTTCCTCACCATATGGACTCTTGGCTCGTGCACCGTGGTGCTACGTGATGGCATGTGCGACTCAAGCCCGCGTTCTTGTTGTACTAGGAGGAGACCAAGGTTCGCGAACAAGCCGAGCGCGAGGTGCGGCGTCTCAAGGCCGTTCTTGAAAGCAACAAGTTGCCTGCAGTGGCGTCCTGTCGGGCCGAGACGCAAGCCTACGTGCGTGAGCTCAAGGAGGCGCAAGACAAACTCAAGCGGGACCTGCGCTTCGAGAAGGACAAGAACGAGCGCGTCGTCGCCAAGGCGCTGGAACTTGAGCACGAGAAGAGTGCGTTACTCGCGGCACAATCGCAGCAGGAAGTCGCCACTCGCGAACTGGACCCAAGCTCCCAGTCTTGTTCGTCGGCGCGCCAGTCAGCCTGGGACAAAGAGCAGGTGCAGAAGATTCAGGCCACGCTCAAGCTCACGATCGACGAGCTGGAGGAGGAACTCGTCAAAAAGGAGGAGCAGGTGAACATGTACCGGGAACGGTTCCAGCGTGAACGAGCGCGGGTCAAGGCGCTAGAGGACGACATGCGCGACAAGGAGAACGCGGAGCGGGTGACGCAGCAGGCGCGCCGACAGCTCGAGGAGGACCTTCGCCACGCACAGACGGAGATCACGAACGAGCTGGAGAACGTCCAGCGGGTGCATGAACGCGCGGAGGAAGATCGGGCGCTGCGCGAGACGCTGGAGGAGCAGTTGGCGACGCTGGGTGAAGTCAACTCGGCGCTCGAGCAGCGCAGCCGCGCGCTTGTTCGACGGCTGGAGCTCGCAGCGGGAGCGGCACAGGAGGCTCAAGAGCTCAAGCAGCAGCTTCACGACGTCGAGGTGGACAACGAGACACTTGTGCAGACGGTGAGTGGGTCGCGGTTCGCGGGTGTCGTGACGGTGTTCGCTGCGAATTTTGGTCGGCTCACGAGCGTACGTTTCTCTCTGGTTGTGCGTGTATTTGTGTGTGTCTTGGGTCGAGGACGTGCAGATCCGCAGCCTGAAAGCCGAGCACTTTGAGCGGGAGAAAGAATGGAAAGTGCGACTGGAGCACGCCAAGGAGCAGAAAGCGCAATTGGAGCAACAGGTAGCTGAGCTGCAGGCTGACCTGACGTCAGTGCAGACGCAGAACTCGCTCTTCTCCGAGTGGATGCTTGTGCGCAATGCGAACGCCCTTGGCTCGCAGCGTGAGGCCCCGCAGCACCAACGAGGCCCAATACCTTCAACAACCGAGGACGAGATGAAGAATCGTTGGCATACTCACGTGGAGCATGAACATGACGACAGTAGCAGTAGTCGTGGCTTCTGCAATGCCCGCCACCGCCACGAATCGCCAGCTATCTACCCGATGGACGTTGAAACGCCAAGGTCCCAAGCCAGCCGTAGCTCCTCTGTGGAAACTCGGTCTGTACGAACCAAGAGAGATACAGACAATGAGTATGGAGAAACCCCGCGCCGGACGGGGTACAAAGCAAACCTGTACGTGCGATCGGAGCCAAACGCCAAGCGGTACGTCTCGGAGTCCGCCAGTCCGCAGTCCCAAGCGCCGGGATCCCCGACATGCACGGCCACCTCGTCTCACGCATGGCATCAAACGCCGACCTCGAGTCCGCGCAGAACTGGAAACCAGCGGGTCCCAACGAGAAGCAAACAGGCTCCAGCGTATTCTCCGCGCGGCAGGAGGTACCGGAAGAATTCCACGGCGTCCATATCGTCCTCGTGCTCGTCAACTGCTCCCACCAATCGCGTCGATGTCGCTCCAGCGTCCTCCGCTTCATCAGTTCGGGCTGACCACGAACGACTACGGAAGCTCATGAGCCGCAATCGAGAGCTCCAGCAACGCCTACAGCAGGAAACAATGGGCACATAAACTGGAGAGGGAACGCACTGACCTGAAGCCGTCGTAGAACCTCCGTGTCGTCGTGGTTGCTGATGATCCATGTCCTGCCTGCCTGCTCTACATCAGCGCTGCAAGTGCACTGCCCTCCCTTGTCAATGGAGCCAAACGGGGATCTCCTCTCATGCTTCGTCATACTCATCACTAGTGTGTCTTCTTCTGGGAACCAATCGCCCCCTTGCTTGTACCGTCGACGCTCACGACGCGGTCCGTCGGTGGCAGGTCGTACAACTTGCTCACGTACTCGATCATGCGTTGCACCTCGCGTGCGAGCCGCTCGTCAAGCCCACTAAGCGCGTCGCTCATCGCTGGGTCAGTCAGGATTGCCCGCATGCCCTCCAATAGCTCCACGTCGCGGGCTCTCAGCGCGGAGAGGCAGCCTCTGTCTTCTTCCAGATGATCCTCCAACGCAGTGGCCTTGTCCTCGAGCTCCTTTGCGACTGCCGACACGCCCAACGCACGGTAGCGTGAAGCTTCGTCTCGCAACGGCGCGAACTCCGTTTCGTTTTTCGCCACGCGGGCCAACATAAACTTGACGCAGGGCAGTTCGCTCTCAAAGTAGTTGAGCGTGGCCTCGAGATGCTGCGTGAGGCACGACGCCTGCTTCGAACGAAGTGCATGCACCTGGCTGTTCTCGAGCTGAGCCTGGCGCACGCTCTTCTCCACACGTGCCACCTCAGTAGCAATCACACGGCGCTGCTGCGCCTGGGTGAAGCGCTGCGTCACATGCTGGTGCTCAGCACGGAAGCGTGCGGTCTCCGCAAGGTGTCGCTCTTCCACCGCACGGATATCGTCGTCCACTTGTTGTTGAGCCTCCGCTGTGCATTGCAAGTTGTCCTCCACGGCGCGAAGCTGCGCCTCGAGCTCCTCTCGACGCTGGCGCAGTGCCTTCATCTCCGCAACGGCCGCTTCCTTTTTCGCGCGAAGCAGTGCCAGTCGCGCGTCCTTGTCGTCCTGCATCTTCTGCAGCGCCTGCGACACCTTCTCCATTTCGGATTGGCCCTGCGCGACCTCGTTCAGCTCCTTCGCGTCTTGTTCGCCTACTTCATCGTCCTGACGCGCGTCGTCCGCCTGTTGCTGCTGTTGGGCGCTCTGTACCCGCGCGTCGACTAGCTCTGTGATCTTTCGCAGGCGGTCCTCGTGCAGCTTTAGCGCGTCACTGCGCAGGTCGCGCCTCTGGAACGAGTCGCGGATCGTTTGGCCGCGCACAGCGTCGTCGGCCCGTGCTGCCTCTGCAAGTTGAGTCTCAAGCTGCTGCACGCCATGCGTCAGTGGCGAGCCCAACTCCATTCCGTGCAGCGAGAGCGCATGTGCGCAGACAATGCGGCTCAGCGAGCGTGCCGCACGTTCCGCCTCCACGTCTTGGAGCTCAGCAGCTCCGTGCAGTTCGTCGGCAATGGTGCGAACTGCCGCGACAATCTCGTCCGCCATCGCGAGGTGCGCCACCGCGCTGGCTGAGCGCTCAGCGAGCTCGGGGGCAGCCTCGACAGCCAGGCAATTGGCGAGCAAAGCCGACAGGTTGTCAAAGACCGCGGCGGGCGGGCGCGACTGCAGCACGTTGGTGAGCAGCAAGGCCAGCGCGTCGCTCTCGAAGAAGGTCAGGATCGTGTCCGAGTGCACATAAAGGCGGCTCCAGCCCAGCAGCCCGACGAGCGCAGCGTGTGTGTCCGGTATGGCCGCTGCCACCTCCAGTCGCCGTGCGAGAGGCAATTGCGCTGGGTCCTCGGCCTTGTCCTGGCTGTTGTTGCTCGCCGCGGAACAATTCTCCAAGTCGCCGCCGCTGGCTCTCGCGTCTGCTGGCTGCTTGCTCTTGCTCTTCTTCTTGCGGTTCTTCTTCTTCTTCGAGCCGCCGTTGCTGGAGGTCGTGGCCGTGTTGCCACCGCCAACAGCGCTGTGGCCGGTCCCGCCCGTGCCGTTCACCTGCGTCAGCGAGCTGAACCTGCGGCCACCGACACGTAGGCACAAGAATGCGGACCCCACGTTTCGTCAGCGACCTCTCGCGGAAAGGAAGCAGCCCGCGAGACGCAGCTGCGCGGCGCGACGTACATGTTGGCGGTCTTGACAGCCTCGTGCACCAGCATGCTGTCCCTCCGACCGCGCCTTGCCTCCGCTTCCTTGCTTCTTGGCTCCTCTTCGTCACGTCCGACAAATGCTGTTGTGTGTGAGGCGCCGCGATCTTGGCGGGGATCCAGATGACCTACACTCCTGCTCGAAAAGCTCCGCAACGGATCGTACAGGGTATTGGTTCATAGGGTTTGTTTGACTCTAAATTGCGCGATCCTAGGTATTAAATGCCAAAGATATGTTGTTACACAGGTGCGTGCAGGCACTAGCTCCGCATGATGGCCTGGAATCCAGACGAACACTTCATGGAGGAGAGGACGTGCAGGTGTCATGGGGGCCGTGCGTATTAAAGCCCAAGGCTGAAGATCTCGTCCTCGCTCGGCCCCGCAGCGCCAGCGCCAGCACCAGCGCCAGTAGCGCTAGTCGCTGCCGCAGGTGCAGACTCTGCTGGCGCCGGCGCTTCCGCCGTCTCCTTCTCCTTGTGCTGCGGCTCCGCCGGGGCAGCAGCCTTCTTCTCTTCGGCATCCGGTCCATACAGAGACTTGTCTAGAGTCACCACATCGCAGTCCGCCTTGGCAGCCGTGGCCACCGCCGTTGCGGCTTCGCGCGCGGCTCTGCTGGCGCTCAGCACCGCTTCGTTGTGCTCGCGCGCCGCGAGTTTCGCCTGCTCGTCCAGAGCGGTGGCGTCCTTCGGCGCTTCTGGCGTCACGGCCACCTCGGCTTTGGTCTCTACGTCCGCAGCCGGCGTCGCGACGTCCACGGTCGACGTTGTGCTTGTAGGCACCGAAGCAGCAGTCAGCGCGTCCAAGGGCTGGATCAGGAAGACCGGATCGTCCGCCGCGGCTGATACTGGGAGCGGCTTGCTCTCCATCGAAGCCCCTGCCGCCGCCGCCATCGCAACATTCGCATTAGCGTCAGCAGTCAAAGCAGCGGTTGATGCATCGGCGGCTGCAGTCGCAGGAGCACTCCCGCTCGCTTGCGCTTGCGCAGCAGCAGCAGCCACTGCAGCGGCGCTCGGGGCTGCGGCGGCGCTGCTGGTCATGGGCGGGTCCAGTCGGTGGCGCGAGCAGAAGCGCGCGAACCATCCGGGCGAGGCCTTAAAGTTGCCCATGCGCTCGTAGTTCTTGGCCAGGAGGATGGCCTGCTGGCGCACGGCCGTTTGCGTGAGCGGGATGAGCTGGTAGGCCTGCGTCTCGCGCATGCGGCAGATCCACTCGTAGAGCTCTTGCTCAAAGGGCACGTTGCGCATGAATCCTCCGCGCTTGCGCTTATCGCGGTTGTGCTCGTTGCCCATGTAGTAGCGGTCGCGGATCGTGTCCTTGATCTGCTTGAGCTTGCGGATGGCGCCCTCCGACACGCCGTAGCGCTTGGCCAGGTCCACGTTCTTCACCTTGCTCTCGCGCGCCAGGGTGTCCAGGATCTCCATGCGCTCCTGGTCGTTCAGGCGCCGCCCAGCGCCGCGCCGGCCCATGCTTCCCTTCGTGGCCGCCCTGCCGGGGTCGAAGTGGTCACTTCCGCCTGATAGCGCCTGCTTCTCGTCTGCGAATGCTCGCGTAAGTACGAATCGACTGGTCATCGCGAAACGACCTGTTACACGGCATGTAAAATGCATTTTCATAGGTTCTCACGAACAGTTATCCGACCGAAGAGTCGACGAGCAAGTGCGTCATGGCGACGAGGAGCCCAGCATTAGCATCTGCGTCTGCATCAGCGGCGCAGCGCTCTGGCTCCGCGTCGCAGCAGGCGAAGAAGAAGCGACGCAAGCCGCGCTCGCTGCTGCTGTTGCTCAAGAGCTTCGTGGGGCTGCGCGTGCGCATTGACCTCAAGAACGACTCGGTGCTCGAAGGTGTCGTGCAGGAAGTTGTGCAGGACATGGAGTACGCTTTGCTGACTCTGTTTCAGTCTCCCACGCGCGGTGGCTGCACATTACATGGGCACATAACACTGTGGTGATGCATTGCATCTCACGCTGCTGTGAATGTGGGTTACATCCGTAGCTTCACGTTGCTGGACGCCTGCGAGACCAAGCCCAACGTACGAAGCTAGTCATCTGTCTACCCATTGAGAAGGCCGTTCTCTGCCTTATCTTGCAGCTCAAAGCTCACTCCATTCGCCGCGCACAATGCATGTTGTGCAGGGGAAGGCCGTGCTGCTGGACGAAGTGTTCGTCATGGGCAAGACCGTGCTCTACGTGCACATTCCGGACCGCATCAACATCTCGCAGCACCTGCAGCAATACGTGCGTGAACTGCATGGTCTTCCACCACCACATTCTCGCCATCCTCTCATACTTCCCACTGTCGCAATGCTAACACTCGCATTCACGCTCCTCTCTATCACACTGCAATGCTACTTGCTGTAGAATCGCATGATCCGACAGAGCGCCACCATGTACACGCGGGCCAAGCGCAGTTCGACCTCTTCACGACCGCCTACTGGTCCGTCTTGAGGAGCACAAATGACTAAGTCCAAGCACGCACGGATAGTAAAAGGCTTGGCGTGCATACGCTACGTGTGCTACACAGGAGGCAGTCGCTGGGTCGCCGGCGGGGCGGGTTTCCTCGCATGCTGCTGGAGCTGCAACTTCTTCTGCTGCGGCGAATTGGAGCCCGTGAGCGCAAAGTTGAGGCCTCCGCCGAGCGCCTTCTGCAGGTCCGTGATCCGCTCCTTGAGCTGCAAGATGTGGTCCTTCTGGAACTCGGCCTCCCGCAGCTTCTCCTTGCGTTCGCGGACGGCCTCGCTGCTGCTTCGACTGCCCTTGCTGCCTGTATTCTTCCCATGATGCCCAGCGGAACCAGTCGCGGGGCTGGCCATGGTCTTGTGCTTGACCTCGCGGACTTCCTGAGTCTGCATGCGCACGTTGTGGAACTCGCGACGCAACTCGTTCACCTGCATGGTGAGGATGGCGTTCTCGCGCTGCAGGCGGTGTAGCTCGCTTTCGCTGATGGCCATACCTTTCATGATCTTGCGCTTGAGCGACTCGACCTCCTTCTCGAGGTACTCGCGCTGGCGGTTGTACTCGGCCTGTGAGTTGGGCTCCTTGGCGTCCGCGGTCACGCCGTCCTCGTACTTTTTGTTGAGCGCCATGACGGCGTTCTTGAGCGCCTTCTTGCTGTCCAGCAGCTGCGCACAGCCCAGCAGGTCGCTCTGCACCTGGCGCATGAGCGCCTTGCCCAGCGCCACTTGTGCGGCCTGCAGGTTCAGCTCCTTCTGCATGCCGTCCATCTTAAGCCGTAGCTCGCCGATCATGAGGTCCAGTGCCGCGTTGCTCTTGTGGTACTGCTCCAGCTCGGCGTCCATCTCCTCGATCTGCGTCTTCATGTCGGCGATCTCCTGCTCGCGCGGCTCGATCTGCCGCTTGAGCTCCTTGATCTTGTAGTCCAGCACGAACTTGAACTTCTCCAGCTCTTGGTTCTTCTTCTTTAGGTCGTAGATGCGTTTCTCCTTGTCCTGGATGGTCTCCTCGCGCTCGCGGATCTCCTTCTTGTGCCCCTGGATGTCCTTCTCCAGCCCGCGGATGTTCTCGGCCAGCTCGCGGCCTTTCTCCTCCAGCGACCGGATCTCCTCGCGCTGATCCTCGATGTCCTTCTGCAGCGCCGAGAACTTCTTCTTCATAATGCCGTTCTCGCCTTTGAGCCGCAGCGTGGCCTCGCGCTCGTCCGCCAGCTTGAGCTCGTAGCGCGTCTTCATCTCCTCCACCTCCAGCTCCGCGTCTTCTTCCAGCGCACGCTTGAGCGCCTCGTTGGTCGCCACCAGCTCCTCTTTGGCCCGCGCACACACAGCCTGGAGCTCTTGTTCCTGCGCCACCTTCTGGTCGTACTCGGTCGTCATCTCCGCCAGGAACTGCGTGTGGCTCTCCACGAGCAGGTGATTCTCCTCCTCAAAGCGCGCGTTCTGCTCGCCACGCGCCTGCTCCAGCGCGGTGTAGCGAGCCTTCTCAGCCTCCACCTTGGCCTCGTAGGTCGCGCGCAGCTCCTGGAACTCGCTGCGGTGCGATGAGGCCATCTCCCGCATCTTCTTCTGGTACTCGCTCTCCATCTCGGCCTTGTCGCTTTGAAGGTCTCCGCAGCGCTGCCGATCCTGCGTCAGCTCGGCTGAGAACTTGTCCGACACCTCCTTGATCTTCTCCTTGTAGTTCAGGTCCTTGAGACGCAGCTGGTACTCGTTGTGGAGCGTCAGCTCGTCCACCTTGGTCTTGAGCTCGTTCATGAGCCGCGTCTTCTCCTCCAGATCAGACTTGGTCACGAGGATCTCCTCGGCGAACGGCAGTCCGGAGCCGTTGGCTCCACTAGCACCACCCGCGAGCATTGTGCTGTCGCTCCTCGTTTCTCTGGAGGCCATCGCGCTGCTCCCTCCCGCTCCGTTGCCACTGCCATTGCCCTTGCCGATTACGTCCCGAGTCTCGAAGATGCAGAGCGAACCGTCCTCACCCACCGAGAAGAGGAACTGATTGTCCAACGACAGTCTCAGGCGCGTCACGGGGAGATCGTGGCAGTGGTATTCCACATACGGCTGCGTCGTCAAACCTGCTGCTGCTGCGGCCGTCGTGCCGGACTGTACCGGAGACAACACAGTGACTGGAGAAGTAGAAGTGTTCCCTCCTCCGCTCACCAAAGCTGGAGTCGGCGGTGGGTGGTCCTTCTCCAGCGGCAGACGATAAAGCCGCACCGTACCGGGACGTCCTGGCTCCGCCGAGCCAACGAAGAGCACTTGCTGCGAGTTCGCCAGCGCAATGGGGCCGAGAGTGGCTCCACCGCCGCCGGTCCAGTGCTCGGTGCGCGCCAAGCCCGAGGTGAGGTCGATCTCCTTGAGCATGTTGTCGGAGCCCGTGACATAGGCCACGTCTCCGTCGGGCGAGAGAGCGGCGTCCGTGTAGGTGCAGCGTGCTTGCGAGTGGCCGTCGCCTACTTTCGCCGCTGCTCGCAGACTCCAGAGCAAGATGGCGCCGTCCGCGCCGCTCGAAAGCAGTTTCCGATCGTCGGGCTTCCATGAGATGGCTGTCACACGGTTCGAGTGACCGCGCAAGACGGCGACGAGCTCGCCCGTATAGGTGGCGTATACATGCACAACGTTGTTGTTGGCCGCAGCAAAGAACTGGCCGCCGTGACTGAAGCGCACCTCGCGACAGCCTTTGATGGCGAATTCCCGGCACGAGCGGATGTCGTCCATGAGCACGTTGAGCAGGCGGAGTTTGTCTGCGAAGCCCACGACGACGTGCAGGCCGGACGGATGGAAAGCCACGGCCAGCGCGTCCTCACGGAAGAACTTGAGGATATCCGTGGACTTGTCCAGGTAATTCCACACTCGCACGGAGCGGTCCAGGCCGCAGGTGACGACGAGCGGCTTTCGGACGCACGTATCGAGTCCCGTGATGTGGCAGTTGCCCGTGCTGCTGGGGCCGTGGAAGGCCGTGGACACGAGCTCGAAGTTCATGGCGTCCTCCTTGAGGATGTCCGTGCTCGAGAGCGTGAGCGCGTAGAGCTGATTGTTCTCAAGCGAGCACACGAGCAGGTCTTCGCTCGGACTGATGGCCAGGTCCTTGATCGTGCTGCTCTCGCCTTCGATACGGAACGTCTTGGCCTTCTTGTAGTACTCGCGCGCGCCGCCATCATCGCTGCGGTCGTAAACCCGCACGCAGCCGCCCGAGCCGCCGCAGACAAAGCCTTTCGAGTATCCGAGCACGGAGCCCATGAAGCTGCCATCACCACCACTTCCTCCTGCAGTCGATGGCGTCAAGATCTGTCGGAACTCGAGCTGCTCAAAGAGCCAAAGCTCCCCGGAATCGGCAGTGGCTACTACGCGGTCGTCCGTGACCCAGGCGTGCCGCAGGAAGTGCGCGGGATCGCGCTTGAGTGGCGTGGCCTGCAGTCGCAGCTGGCCGTCGGCGAAACGGAAGAACTTGAAGAGCCCGTTGCCGCTCGCGCAAATGGTGAGCGGGTCGTTGGGGCTGAAGTCGGCCTGGTGCACAGCGTTGCCCTGCGGCGTGGACGCCTTGACGCTCGCGAGCAGCTTGGTCTTCTCCCAGAGCCAGAGCGAGAGCATCCAGTCGGGTGCGCCGCCCTGCGTGAGGCAGTACTTGCTGTCGCCCGAGAAGGCCACCCAGACGCACGTGTCGGCCAGGCCTTCGGCTAGAGACAGCGTCTTGCGGCGCCGCAGCGTGTTGAGGTCGTGGATGTGCACGACGGCGCGGTCAGCCTGCTCGGCCACGGCCACGTAGCGCTTGTTGGGCGCTACGGCCATCGCCGTGATGCCGCGTCCGGCCGTCTCGACGCCGTGCAGGAACTGCTGCTCCTTGGTCTCGAGGTTGTACATGATCACATTGTGGCCGCACGGGTACACCACCACGCTCTCCTCGGCGAACGCGATGTTGTTGCGCACGCCGCCTTTGAGTCCGAAGAGATATCTGTGCGTCATGCCGCCAGTCGAAAGCGATGCGTCGTCAGCTAGCATGCAGACTAGAGGCTTCCCCATGGACCAAGCGGCGTGGATCCTACCGGTGGATGAGCCCCGGGGCGGTGCTAGTGTTGTTGCCGCCGGTCATGCTCGCTGCAGCAGAGCGCTGGCTGGCGAGTCGTGTCTCCCTTGGACGCACACAAGCTCAGCACATGGACAGGGTCGCTGTGGGCCTCGTGCTGGAGAACGGGGCAGCGGAGCGCAGGTGTCGTGCAGCTCGCCTTCATGCTCCATGTGCGCCTTTTCAAGCTGGCGCCACGAAACCCCCGCTCGTACCCCCAACGTAACCATCTTCTCGCCCGCGCAACCTTGCGTTCACTATGGGGTTACGGGGCAACGCGACACGGCCCCCATCAATAGTGCCATGGCGCTATCCCGCTTGAATGACACGACGGCCTCGCGCCCAGGAGATATTTCCCGGGCGCGCTCCACCACGGCCTTCACATCCAGTGGCTGCTTCCGTCTTCGTCTCGGCTTCCTCGACGCAGAATCAACGACCGCTTCCAGCAGGTGAGGAGGCCGCCGCGCCTGAGGCTCGAGGCTCGAGCGCCGCATTGCATGCATGGGAGGGTGAGGGGGAAGAGCCCACGGGCGCGGAGGCCGGCGGCGTCGGCCTGCCCGTCTCCGCTCTCCGCTCTCCGCGCGTCTCACTCCCTCATTTCCCCCTTCGCCTCGGCGCGCACTGATCTAACGCGAGTTGTGGCCTTGATGCGTGTTGCGTACGCCACCCAGACGCGTAGCTTGTCTGTCTGAACACCCGCCCGCCAAGCCAATATGCCGGAGATGATGGTGCAGACGCACCTCGCGGTGCAGGACCTGAGCAAGCTCAAGATCGAGGAGCTGACCCCGCTCACCCCGGAGGTCATCAGTCGTCAGGTGCGCATGGCATGGAGCTGCGGGTGTGCTCCCCCCACAGACGCCCCTTTGCGTGGCCCTGTCCTTCCTCTCGGAGCCGCACGGCTAAGAAGCTAACCGTATTGCGGCGTGGCATGGGAGCGTAGGCGACGATTAACATCGGCACGATCGGGCATGTGGCTCACGGCAAGTCGACGGTGGTGAAGGCCATCTCGGGCGTGCAGACGGTGCGCTTCAAGAACGAGCTGGAGCGTAACATTACCATCAAGCTGGGCTACGCCAACGCCAAGATCTACCGCGCCGAGAACGGCTCGGGCATCGGCTGCTACCGCGCGTTCGGCAGCTCCAAGCCCGACCGCTTCACGGACGAGGCGGACGGCACGACGGTCTGGGTGCTGCAGCGCCACGTGTCCTTCGTGGACTGCCCCGGTCACGATATCCTCATGGCCACCATGCTCAACGGCGCTGCCGTGATGGACGCGGCGCTGCTGCTCGTGGCCGGCAACGAGGTTTGTCCGCAGCCACAGACGTCGGAGCACCTGGCCGCCATTGAGATCATGCGTCTCCAGAACATCATCATCCTGCAGAACAAGGTGGACCTGATCAAGGAGGACGCGGCCGTGGCGCAGCACGAGCAGATCAAGAAGTTCGTGGCCGGCACGGTGGCGCACGACGCCCCCATCATCCCCATCTCGGCCGTGCTCAAGTACAACGTGGACGTGGTGTGCGAGTACATTTGCCGCAACATCCCCATCCCGAAGCGCGACTTCACGTCCAAGCCCAAGCTCATTGTCATCCGCTCCTTCGACGTAAACAAGCCCGGCGAGGACGTGGAGAACCTCAAGGGTGGCGTGGCCGGCGGCTCCATTCTGGAGGGCGTGCTGCGCGTGGGCGACGAGATCGAGGTGCGTCCCGGCATCGTGAGCAAGGACGAGGAGGGCAAGATGACGTGCGTGCCGATCTTCTCGCGCATCGTGTCGCTCTTCGCCGAGAAGAACGACCTGCAGTTCGCCGTGCCCGGTGGCCTCATCGGTGTGGGCACGCGCATCGACCCGACGCTGACGCGCTCGGACCGACTGGTGGGTCAGGTGCTGGGTCTTAAGGGCAGTCTGCCGCACGTGTTTACGGAGCTCGAGATCAACTTCTACCTGCTCAAGCGTCTGCTGGGCGTCAAGACGCAGGAGGGCAGCAAGGCCTCCAAGGTGCAGAAGCTCTCGAAGGCCGAGGTGCTCATGGTCAACATTGGCTCCACGGCCACGGGCGGTAAGGTGCTGGCCGTGAAGCAGGATTTGGCCAAGATCCTGCTCACCGTGCCCGTGTGCACGCAGGAGGGCGAGAAGATCGCCATCAGCCGCCGGATCGACAAGCACTGGCGCCTTATCGGCTGGGGCCAGATCCGCCGTGGCAGCCGAATCGAGATTGCCGAGTCCGAATAGATACCTTCGTGCCGCTGCCCCGACGCGACGAGAAGGAAGAGAGCGAAGCAGGGAGACGAGGACGACGCAGGCAGCCCACAGCAGCAAGGGAAGAGGATCACGAGAAGCGCGAGGGGAGACAGAGGGGCCCGACGGCTCCAGTAGTTATGGTGAAGCTCTCCTCAAGGCAGATTCTCATGCATTTTCTTGCGCGTGCGTATCATACGTGTGTTGGTTGTCTCCCGAGCGATGTGATCTGTGTGAAAGTAAGTCGGAACAGGTTAGTCGAGGTTGAGGCCACCGTGTTGATGGTGTGGTCAGACCAGAGCCACGAAGCCGCGTGTGGGAACCAATGGAAACTCTATGCAGCTCGCATCGGAAGAGACTCACGTGAGATCCGTCTATCTACCTGATCGGCACGAGATGGTAACTGCACGAGGCAGCAAGCACGACACAGCGCTCACTGCCGCGACAAGCCATCGAACCTACTTGCTACTCGAGTATGTATGTATGCATGAGTGCACCTGGTGCGAGTGGATGGGGTCCAATGCACCAGACTCGAACAACAGCGCCAACGCCAATGCCAACGCCAACGCCAGCATTTTGCGTCGTTGTCGGTGCGGCAGTCGACCGGTTACTTACGCCGCGTAGAGCGCGATGGCAGGCTTGCCGGGGGACGCCGTCTCCATCTTCTTCGCGTCCACGTTCGGGATCTCCTCGTCCACGTAGTAGAACTGTATAACGCGCACGCCATAACACGTCAGTACCTTTGCATCATGCGAGAACAACCTCGTCACAGCACAGTAGAGTGCTGTCGTTGTCATAGCCGCTCGCCCTCACCTCAATCTCCTCGAGGTCCAGCGACCGGCAGAGGTACAGCTTGTTAGAGGCGAGCACGTCCTTCTGGTCGTACGGCATCCTGGAAGAAGATACGCAGCAAGCAGCAAGTCCGTTAGTGGCCGGCACCACCTCAGCACAAACCAGTCAATCGGCAGCACAAGCAGGCGAGCAACGTACTTGAGCTCCAGAGCCTCGTGGCCACGCAGCTCGGCCTCCGCCTTGACGAAGGCGGCGAACTGCATCACGTTCTTCGTGAGCTTCTTGAGCGCGTCGTCCTTGCTGATCTCGGCCTTGAGCTGCTTCATGAAGTCCGCCGGGAATTGCTTCGTGGCCGAGTCGAAGACGCTGTCCATGAAGATCAGCACCTTATCCTGCCAGGCCGGGAATGCCGTCGTCAGGTACACCTGCGCGTGCGTGGGCTTGGCGGCCGGAGCCACAGGGGCCGCGCCCTTCTTGCCCTTCTTCTTGCCGGCGCTGGTGCTCTTAGTAAGAGCCTCACGGAAGCTGCGCGTGGTCTTGCCGAGGAAGTCGCCCGCGCGGATGAGCGAGAAGTCCACCTCGCCGGCCGTGGGCCATGGGGCCACCGACACGAAGCCATCCTTGCCGATGACGGACCACATGTGCTCGCAGAAGTGCGGGCAGATGGGCGAGAACATGATGAGCTGCGACTCGATGAAGCGCATGATCACGTCGTGATGCATGGGCACTTCGCTGCGGCTGCAGATGTCGCGGTACGTGTCGCGCGCGATCTGGTACTCGAAGAAGGCGGTGCGCAGGCCCTCGCGCCACTGCAGGCGGTCGTAGAAGCCCGCGGAGAGCGTGATGAGGTTGCTCATCTGGTTCATGAACACCTTGTCGTTGAAGTTGAGGTCGCCTGTGCGCAGCGTCGCCTTGTCCTCCATCGTCTTCTTGATCCACTCCTCCTCCGTGGTGAGGCGCAGGATGGCCATACGGCACGTGTCCAGCGCGTAGTTGGCGTCGTCCATGCCGTCGCCGGCGTCAGCGCAGGCGAAGCGCGTGGCATCGGCGCCGAACTCCTTAGCGCAGTCCTTAAGCGTGAGGAAGTTGCCCATAGACTTGGACATCTTCTTGCCGTCCACCTGCACGTGGCCGTTCGTGAAGAAGCCGCGCGGCCACTTGGACGGGTCGTCACGCCAGATCTCAGCGTGGTTGTACAGGCACATGGTCAGGTGGTTGCGGATGAGGTCCTTGCCGGAGGCGCGCACGTCCACGGGGTACCAGTACTCGAACTCGTCGCGGATCTGCGTGAGCACGTCCAGCGGGATCGTCGAGTCCTTGGGCGCCTCAGCCTTGAGGAAGATGAAGTCGAAGACCTCCTTGGTCATCTGCTCCGGCTTGATGCCGTGCGGGCCCAGCTCCGAGCCGTCCAGGTTGGCTTGCAGGTGGTGCGCGATGGTGTAGTAAGCCATGTAGATGGTTGAATCCGACAGCGACTCGACCACGAACTCCGGGTCCCAGGGCAGACGCGTGCCCAGGCCCGACTGGCGGCACGGCGCCCATTCCTTGAGCCAGCCGAGCGTCGACTTGTACTCGCCTAGCGCCACGGGGTTGTACGCGTCGAACTTCTCCGGGTCGCTTACGTGCTCCAGCACGCGGTTCTTCCAGTCCTCCGCGCCGTACGTCAGGTACCACTGGTCCAGGTGCGCCACCACGCACTCATCACCGCTGCGTGACATGACTAGCGACTCGGGCTCCCAGTACGGGATGGCGTGGCCCGCGTCCAGCAGCTCCTGGCGCATGACCGCCTTGGCGTCGCACACCTTCTGGCCCTTCTGCGAGCCCACGAGCAGCACGCCCTCGTAGAAGCCCTTGAGGTAGACCAGCTCCTTGGCCTTGGCCAGCTTGTCCTTGTCGTTCTGCGAGACGACCTTGAGGTCGTTGCACACCTTCTCGGCCGCCATCTCGCCGAAGCCCGGGATCTCGATGATCGGCACGGGCTCGAAGGGCAGCACCATGTGGTCGGCGATGCCGAATTTCTCGCGCAGCGCCGGCTTCTGCTTCAGGTCGCGGAAGGCGGCGAAGTCGTCGGGCGAGTCCGACGGCACGCTCATGACCACGCCCGTGCCTTTGCCCATGGAGATCGTGAGCAGCGGCAGCGTGAAGATCGTCTTGTAGGGCGCGTTGGGCGCCGAGAGCGGCAGGCCCAGCAGGTCCCAGCCCTTGAGCTCCAGCAGACACTCCTCCTTGCCCCACACGCGCGAGTACTCCTGGTGGGCCAGGTTGCGCGCGGCGCGACGCGACATGACGAAGACGTCCGTGTCGTTGATGAGGAAGGCGCCGTAGTCGCCCTCGGGCAGCACGAAGCAATTAGTCTGGCCGAACAGCGTCTCCGGGCGCAGCGTGGCGGCAGCCAGGAAGACGTTCTTGCCCGCCAGCACCGCCATCTTGTCCGTGAAGGGCTCCTGCACGCGCAGCTTGGCCAGCGTGTACTCCTGCGGGCCCACGCCCTCGCCCGACGCGCGGTCGTGGTCGGCGCAGCTCTGCTGGTCAATCATGGAGTAGACGTTGGGGCGCTTGCCGCGCACGACGCGGCCGCGCTCGTTGAGCTTGTTGAGCTGCCAGGTGATGAAGGCGTCGTAGAATGGGTTCACGTCCGTGGTGATGAAGGAGCGGCGCCAGTCGATGTTCATGCCAAAGCGCTTGAGGTCCGCCTTGGCGTGCGGCGGGAAGTACTGCAGCCAGTAGAGCGGGTCGTGGAACTTGGAGATCTCGTCCTCCGGGATGTGGGACATCTTGAGGATGTCATATTGGCGCACCACGCCACCCGTCTTGGCCGCCGCCTTGGACTTCTTGCCCTTGGCTTTGTTCTCCGAGCCCTCCACGGCCTTAGGCGCCGCTGTGGGCGCCGCCTTTTCCGCCTCCAGGTCGCGCGAAAAGTCGGGCGGGCAGCCGTACGTCTCGAGCTCCATCTTGAACTTGTTGGCGGCCGCCTGAATGGGCATGCCCGTGCAGTGGAAGGAGAAGGGGAAGATCACGTTCTCGCCCTTGAGGCGGTGGTAGCGCGACGCGAACTCCACCTTCATGAGCGTGAACAGGTGCCCCACGTGCAGGTAGCCGTTCATGTACGGGTACGGGAACGTCACCATGTACTTGGGCTTGCCGGCCTCGGGCGTCGACTCGAACAGCTTGGCCTCCTCCCAGCGCGCCAGCACCTCGTGCTCAATGTCGATCAGGTGGTCGCGGCGCGCCATCTTCTTCACGGGCGCCGCCTCCTCCAGCTGCACGTCCTCCATCTTCGCCGTCACGTTCTCCATTCTCGCTTCGCTTCCTCGCCTTCCTGAGCTGAGCTGATTTGAATGACCCGACACCACTCGTCCCAACCTACCCTTATCTGCTGCGTAACCAGGCCGAATCAGATATCTGATATCTGACACTTAACAAGTGTTACAAAACAATTTGTCCAATACAAAAACCAAGTGCACGTCCCCCCATAGTTGGAATTTTCGGAAATTCCAACCATGGCGGGACGTGTTCTTGGTTTTTGTAAGACCACGCTTTGAAACGTACCGGTTGAATTCGTCCCATACAAACACCAAGTACAGCCTGCCCGATGCCAAGAAATTCCGGAATTCCTGGCCATCGGGCAGGCTGTACTTGGTGTTTGTAAGGAACGAATTCGGCGCCGAGCCAAAACCCAAAAGACCGCGCTCGAGGGATACATGGAGCGGCAGAATGAGCGCTTGAAGCGGCGCTCGGAGCGGCTTGGGCCACCCACGCGGGGGTCCAGCAGTGCGCGGAGCACCAGCACCGAAGGAAGAGCGGGCTACACGGCTGGCTCTGAAGCGAGCGTGGATGGCGGCGGCCATTCTGCAGCCCATTCGCACGCGCGCTCCAACTCCATGCACGCGTCGAGAGCGTCGGACCACTCGAGCGGCAGCGCCTTCTCTCGGGCTCTCCCCGTGCGATCCACCTCTGCAGCGGCCGGCGCGCCAAGCACGTACTCTTCCACGTCAGCTACCGCGGTTTCGCTCAGCACGCGGCGCAGCACATCGGCCAGAAGCCCGCGTGACATTAGCGTGCTGGTGGACAAGCTGCTGGCCAACGTGCACGGCTCGCCGTCGGCCATCACGACGCGCCGAACGGTCGTCCGCCTGCATGACGCCATGTCAGGCATTTCTGTGGATTCGGTGCGTGCTTTATTAATCCTTTTGAGTGCGTCGCGTGCGTTGCTGTCCTTCCGAACTGACAATCTGCGCTGTTCTCGCTACGGTAGTACTCTGTTCTGGAAAAGATCAAGCGCAAGATCACGGCCGACGCGCCCGAGTTCTACAGCAACTCGCAGGACTCCATTACGCGCCTCAACGAGGTGTACTCGCGCTTTGTCCGGTTCAAGAACCTCGACAAGAAGACGTACGTCTGTGCACATCGGTATCAAGCTTGCTGCCTGCCGCCCTCTCGCTACTGACACTTCCTTGCTGGTTATGGTGCCGAATGTGTGTGATTGTAATGCAAAGTGAAGCGCTTCTTCTTCTCTATGGACTGATGGATACGGCGCCGCCGCTGCTGCACAGCGAGCACGTCCCAAATCACCCGGAGTTTGCAGCTCTCAGTATGGATCGGTATCGCACGCACAAGCTGGCATCTATCAGCATCGATAGTTCCGTCTCGACCAATGGGACTGGAGGCAGTCTGGGGGCGCACCATCGGTCGCAGTCGGTGCCGGCGGCGCCCGTGGCGTTGGGCGGACAGTCGGATTCTCCCGCCATCCAGCCGAGGACGGAGTTGAATTCGCTGGAGGATTCCTTCCGGTTCGCAGTAGACATTGCGCCTCCGCAGAAGACGACACAGACAAAGACTGCAAGCACGTCGCATCTCGACACGACACACGCGACGAGCTCAAGCGTAGCAGTCAGCAGCTTGACGGCCCGGTCCTCGTTCGATGTGCCGGAGGAGGTGCTGCTGCGGGATGTGCTGTACGCCCTACAAGCAATTGAGTCGCGCTATCTGTTCCTGGACGACGTGGCAGACCGGTTCCAGATTACGAGAAGCGTGGGGGTGCCGACACGTACGTTCACCGCAAAGTTGTGGCGTTGGTCAGGTGGTTGGACGCCCTGAGTCCTCGCTTCTGAAGGATGGTCTGGTCAGCATGCTTACGACTGACTGTGCTTGCGGACGTGTATTTAGCTATGCGCGAGCTGATTCACATGTTGTGCGAGCTGGGCTGGTTCTACGGCAAGATTTCGGAGTACATCAAGCAGCACCGTGAAGAGCTGGCATTTGGCGTGGTTGGTTGCCCTAGAATGCGTCTGCTGTGCCATTCGAGGACTGGGTTGGGGCGTTGACGCTAACCGATCTTCTTGCGTTACTGGTTTCACGTGTAGGTGGGGCAAAGCTTCTGCCACGCACTCAACATTGAGCTAGCGAACTACTTCCGCTTGATCGCCGTGCTGGCGGCGCAGATTGACGAGGATGCGGAAACGAAGCAGCCGAGTGAGCGGGCATTCAGCAACCTGACACTGCGGACTTTAAAAATTTGGACCCAAGATCCGCTCGACAAGATGCGCTTGGTGGCGCGGCTGATTGACAGGTATGGCAGATATACCACGAGACTAAGCGAGAACCCTAGTGCTGGTGCTCTGGCTTCTGCGTTGGCATTGACAACTCACTCGTGGTGTGCAACAACAGTGTTGAAGGACTTCGTGGCGGCGCTTTGGCGTCTGGCATCCACTCCCACATCTTGCATGGCGACCCTGCTGTGTCTGAGTTTGTGCAAAGCGTGATGAAACGGGTGTCAGCACCGATTTTCCGCATGATCAAGCGCTGGGTGTTTGAAGGAGAGCTAGAAGACACCCATGTAAGGCAGCATCGCCAACCTTCTTGTTGCTCGACGCATGAAATAGTGCCGGGTTATGTATGTCAGACTGATTATGCGCTTCGTCCTGCACCGTTATTTGTCTCTAGGCTGAGTTCTTTGTTGTGGCGGACCCGACTGTGAGCGATGACCAATTCTGGGCTCATAAGTACACGCTCAACTTGAAGATGCTGCCGACGTTCATTTCGACGTAAGCGTGTGGAGCAGCACGCCGCACCTGCAGCGCGCCTGCAGCGAGACAATATGTGATGATCCAGTTGTATAAGTGAGTGAATTGAGTTTGCTGACTGTGGTGTGGCCCTGTGTGTTGAGCAGCGAATTGGCGAAAAAGATCCTGGTCATCGGGAAAAGCATCAACTTCATTCGACAGTGCTGCGGGAACGCGGATGTGAGTGTCAGCGCTTGCCGATGTTTATCCTCCTTGTCGAGATGATGCTCACATAATTACCCTCTCCTCATCTGATTGGTGTCAATATGAACCTTGCAGTGGGTTATGGATGCTGGGCATGAGATCACTGCAATGGGGACGGACGTGCACGACAACGATGCCCACTTTGCAGAGCTCGTGCATCTAGAAACAATGATCGAGAAGGTTTCCAGCTCCACCAACGAGTACCTGATTCGCACGCTGATGGAAAAGTACCAGTTGCTGGACCACTGCCAGGCGTTGAAGCGGTACCTGCTGCTTGGGCAGGTATGCTGCCATTTCTCCGTTTCTACCCCTGATTATTTTCGTTGGAAGATTTCTGATCTGTGTTGGTATCATTTTGCTTGGTTGCTTTCTCTGTGCTGCTCTGTGTGCAGGGCGACTTCATCCAGTACTTGATGGATCTACTGGGCCCTGAGCTTTCCAAGCGAGGAACCCAAGTGCACCGTCACACGCTTACCAACGTGCTCGAAACGGCACTGAACTCCTCAAACGCGAAGTTTGAGGTGAATTTTGAGCGGAACAGCATCTGCTGTACCTCTTGAGATGGTAAAACAAGCGTGACAGAGTGAGGGACTGACTACGAATTGTTTGATATGACCTCAGTCGGTAGACATATTGGGGCGGATC
This sequence comes from Halophytophthora polymorphica, assembly GCA_023338205.1. NCBI lineage: Eukaryota > Oomycota > Peronosporomycetes > Peronosporales > Peronosporaceae > Halophytophthora > Halophytophthora polymorphica. The sequence goes on along the minus strand of JAADYJ010000028.1, from coordinate 28,158 downwards.
GATGTTGAGCTCTTGCAGCCATCTCCAGGTACGGATGGCGATCATGCGGCTGTCATTTCCATGTTGTAGCGGTGACTAATCGTCTGTTGGCCTACTCACTGTCTCGTCCGTGGATTTACCAGCCGACAGCGGATGGGACATCTTTTGTCTTCACTACAACTTGCAGACGCCTATCAACAGCGTCATCAACGCCCCGACCATGCTGCAGTACCAGCAAATATTTGACTTCCTGTGGCGGCTCAAGCGCGTGGAGTACTCGCTATCTTCGTCCTGGAGCAAGGACATGAACCTTAGCCACATGGTTCAGGTAAGACTAGGTGCTGGTTTGCTAGGCCAAATGCTGCTAGTTTGCTCATTCACGTCGCCGCTACTGTTGTACACAAACACCGTGCCACAATATATAGGGACGCGTTCCAAGGATCACGGCAGTCGTCCATAGGTGTCAGCTTCTGCGATCCGAAATGATCCACTTCACGACCAACCTTCTCAACTACATGATGTTCGAGGTACGTGCGCTCCAGCATGTCTGAGGTGGCATTTTCTGCTCTCAATCGCTGACACCGTACGAATCGTTGCCTGTAGGTCCTGGAGATCGCGTGGCACAAATTGGTCAAAGATCTGAATGCGGCGGAAGACTTGGACGAACTGATTGAAAGCCACGCAGTGTACATCGCCTCGATCAAAAAGAATGTAGGCAATCGTGTCAGCCTAGACAGAAGGAGGCGGTACTGCTCGGCGACTGACGCTGCTGTGCAAACGTGAACCTGTGGGAAATAGGGCTTCATGACGAAGGAGTCAAGGGAACTGCTGAAGCAGTTGAAGCTCATTTTTGCGACGATCATCAAGTTTTGCAAGGCCCAGGAAAACCTGTACACGGCAGCGATGAAAGAAGACCACGAGGAAAAGATGCGTCAGCAAGTCATCGAGCGGCGGAAGCTGGATGTACGCGACATGGCCTTTCGCCTGGATATAGTGATTATGATCCCGTTGCCGCAGCGGGGTTCTCATCAAAGTTTGATTGTTCTGCTGCCATTTCTCCAGGGCTCCTGGAGCGCTGAGGACCTGGATGCCTACACAGAGCGTGCGGGGCGAAACGCGTTCGGTTCAAACTCGAAGATTGTGCGCCAAATCGAGGAAATTGCAGATGATTTCAGCAAGCAGTTCATCGGACTGCTTGACATCGTGAAAGAAAGCTCGACCAGGTACAACCATGCGCGTCAGCTTCGATCGCTGTGTTTTTGGCTCCCTTTTGACCCCTGTGCCACTGGGTTTTGCTATGGAACTGGTTGCGGTGTTGCTGGATTACGCCAGAGGGTCGCAGAGCCTTCCGTTTCTCATGTCGCGCTTTGACTTCAACGAGTTCTACCACAAGAAGGTCTCCCCACCCATGGACGCAGACGAATAGACTGTGTGCATGCCTCCTCTTTGGGCCCCTGGCCACTCATTGCAGTGGAAAAACACTTTAGGCCACGCATCTAATGAGTTTTTTTTTCACGGTTTCACTTGAAGCTTACTACTCAACTTCGCCAGCCTGGCTACCCGAGTTCACACCCCACTCACCGTGTTCTTTTTGCGTTGTGCCACTAGTCCAGGAGGTCTCTCAAGAAGTAGCAAAGGGTGTTGTCCGCCACGTTGGCTCCTTTGTGGATGGCGAAGAGGCTTTCCAAGCGTCGAACCAGCTCCAGTGTGCATCCGAGTGCAAGCGGGTTGCCGAAGACGTCGTACACAGTGTCCTCCGCAGCGCCTTGTGCCAGCACAAGGCCATCTCCGTCTTCGACGGGATCTTCCTTCTCCAAGTGCTGCATCTGGTTGTCGTGCGAGGTACGGAAAAGGTGTTGGATATCACGCAAGATCAGGTGGAGCGTGAGCGGGAACGTGCTGCGATCGATTACCAGCGAGTCCTCGTCTTCCATGTGTGTTCGCAGGTGGCTCAGCGACGTCTTGATGGCGTGAACTCGCTGACGATCCAACCCGCACCGCTTGCTTAGCAACGGGGACGATGCAAACCTCTCCATCCGGGTTGACGCCGCGGGATTGTCTGCAGCGGGTGTTCCCTCCGCGATATCTATTTGCGTCGTGCCAAGTGTGAAGTACAGCGTGGACGTTCCAGCGGCGCCTGACGTCTGAGCCACAGTCACCTCAGTGCGCGCAAAAACAATCGCCGGCGTGAGATCCTGCCCCCAATGCGCACACACAAGGCCGGCGTGGATCTCTGGGTCGCTGGAAGGCACGTCGGGTAGCTCCGACAGACAACATGTGCGGGCGTACGTTGAATGGTTCTGGGTCAAGAAGGAGTGAAGCAGTACGCTTGCCTCCTGTTGCGCAGTGGTGCACACGGGGAGGATATGCTGCATGCGCAGCAGCCGCACAAAGTAGTTGACAATCGACATGGTGTCCGGTGTGCGCGGAGCGGAATCCGGCGTTGACGAATTCGGCGGCGCGTCGGCACGCACTTCACTCTGGGCGACGATGGCAGCGCACACAGGCGGCGGGAGCGTATCTACTGAGGTGACGGAACCGTTTTGCAGCTCCAACGTATCGAAGAGCACCGCTTCATGATTCTGAACCAGCAGCGCCAGGCGCAAGTAGTGGAAGGCTGCCTGGACGTGTGTGTCCTCTTGGTCCGGCCACAGTTTCTGACCGAAGAGATCCACTAGCTCGACGAGGGCCAGTCTCATCAACCGACGATCGTGACCTCCCTCTTTAATCGACAGCCGGATGGCTCCTGTCAGTGCGTCCACGCATGTCTGAAAGCTTTGTGCGAGCGTCGTAGCTGTGCTCTCTTCCAGTTCAAGCGTCTCAGGAGCGTCGCCATCTCGAGTTAAAGCTGCCGTGCACAGTGTCTTCCGGACCAACGCCCCCTTGAGCAACAGCAGCCGGGCTTTGGTTGATGCCATCCACTGCGTGGTGTGGTCCAGGGCACGCAGCCCGCTGTGAATCGATCGCAGCGCCTTCTCCTCACGTGAGCGCGCGGTCTCCTTTCCATCTTCAAGTGGACACTCCAGCAGCACCTGCGCCAAGTCGGCGTGCATCTCGACGAACATGGGGATCGCGGGGCGGTAGAGGTTCAGCTGCTTGCCATGTTGCTGCACAGCGTCGGTATTCTCGTCACCACCCACGCCCATCCAGCCGTCACGCTCCAGCAACACGTCCAGCACCTGCTCGGCCTCGCTCAAGCACTCGCAAACTGCGTGCAACGCCGATGGCCGCGACTCCGCTAACGCTTTGGAGCGGAGTAACGAGCTGATGGTCTGCAGGACACGCACATAGAGCATGGAGTTGGAGGTGTGACGCACCTGGAAGTCCACTCGGAGCTGAGCCAGCTCGCGCTCGGCCTTTTCCCGCTCGCCCAGAAACACAGCGGCCTGAAGTCGCTGCAGATCGAGCTGCTGGCGCAGATGCTCTTCGTTGGTCGTCTTGGCCTCCACGATGGCAGTCTCGGCCAGTGCAATTGCGGCGCGGTAGTGCGCGGCGGCCAGCTCGCACGCTATGGTCTGTGCCCGGCATTTGGCGATGAAGGTGCTTCGTCGGCGGAAGAGTGAGAACTTGAGCTTCTGGTCGAGTCCCAAGTTTACTTGCTGCTGGAAAACGTTGGCGCCGCTGGAGTTGTACTCGCGAATGGCCTCGGAGCAGTATGTTTTGGAGGCGCCCCATTGACCATCGTAGAACGCGAGATAGCTCTGCTGAAGAATGATCTCGCCGCGCAGTTCGTGGAGCTGCAGTTCTTCCCACAACACGGCGCGCGGCGTCTCGTGGACAGAGGCGTCATCTCTTGGACTAGCCACGTCTGGCGGGCCTTGCGACTCCGCGTCGACATCTCTCGGAGTTCCAGCAGGCGTGCTGTCGGCAGGTTGCTTCAGATCCAGCAGCGTCTGAGCAATTTTCATCGCCGCAGGACGGACTTGTGCCGCATCGCGATCAAACCGGCTCTCATGACGTGCCAATGCCACCACAAGGCGCAACATTGTCACGAGGATCTGCTGCACAAGGGCGTCGTGAAAGTGCTCACTCAGCCGCTGCTGGGTGTGCTTCATGTCCATGGTCGATAGCCACTCCACGACGGCAGCATTAGCTTCATCCAGGATCGGTTTCCCGTCATTGAAGCGGGCCAAACCTTCAGAAGGCGCTGGTTCGGCGGTAGTACTGCGCATTGCGGCACCACAGAGCAGCTCGCCGAGGATCGCAAAGGCTTCTTGGAACCTCCCGCACTGCGCGAGTGCATCAACGCGAAGCCGACGAGCGTTAGCCACGTGGTTGGCGTCTTCAAGACACCAGGCCGCGACATACTCGTACCCAGCAAGCACAGGCATGGCGCACACCGCGTATTGGTGTTCGTATTGGAGCAGCACCTCCGGGACGAGAAGCAGCATCACCCCGAAGGAGAAGGCCGAGACCCGCTCCGGATCGGCGAGCAGTTCCCGGCCGGGCCAGAACTGCCCGAGTACTCGGTAGGAGCCGAAGAGGAAACACTTGGTGGGGTGTGGCAGCGAGCATGCGAAGAAGCGTGTGAAGAGAGCTGCTGCCATGAGCGCAAAGTCCACCGCTTGCTGCAGTCGGGAGCCGGACGCGTGCAGAATCAGCTTGGCCAGCACGTTGCAGCTCTGCAGTCCGATCCACAGCTCGTCCCCAGCGATCTTGTCGGCGATGGTAGCACCACTACCGAGGGCTTGATCGGCGGGAGGATCTAGCACTTCGCGCCAAGACGTGGCCACATTGAGCGCACTAAAGGCGTTGTCCAGTGCTTCGAGCCAGCTCTTCGTGGCGGCTTTCGGGTCGCCGCACGCAAGATGAAAGTCGCCTACTTCGTGAAGTGCCTGGCAGACGACACGCTTCTGTCGTTTTTGACGAGACAGAACCATGCAACGGTTGTATGTGGCAACGATCTTCCGTCGCAGTGCTGCAAGTGCTGACTCACGCTTGTCTTGGCCATCGTCACGCTGCTCGAGGCGGCGGTACTTTTCCACGAGGTCGTGACAGTTGTCGAGCGCCTGCAGACTCTTATTGATGGACTTGGTAATACCGTCGTAGAGCTGCGAAAGATGCTCCAGCTCGTCACGCTCGCGGTTCCGGCTCGTGGTGAGGCGATGGATGCGATGTTCCATGTCCTGCTTGGTGGCGCGGAAGACCACCTCCTCAGGGGAGAGCACCTCTTCCACCACAAGCCGGGACTTTTTCTTTTTCTTCTTGGCCTCTTGATCAAGGAAGGCCGCCACATAGGTGGCCAACTCGGCCTCGGCTGTCGACAGGAGCTGTTCCCGATGGTTCAAGATCTGCTGCTGCGCGTAGATGAGAATGGGGAAGTTCTGCTCCGAGAAGCGGTTGCCCTCGACGCTGCTGCCACAGAGGAAGTGGTACCGATTGCCTTTCCGCACGATGCTCTGCCAGTTCTCGCTAGCGCAGAAGACCCTCAGTGCGTAAGCCATTAGGCGAGCAAGCCACATCTGGTCGACGCTCAGCGCGCTGGCAGCGGACAAGACCGCCGTGGTGAGCACCATGTTCGGCTCCGGCGCGAAGGAGACGGATGCCAACGTCCCAGCACCAACTGTGGCACTCACCGGTGTACACGTTGTCTTCTGTTCGCGAGTTCCGTTCACAGCCGTGTCCATCATGTCCAGCAAGGCGTCCACGCAGCTCGAAAGGTGATCCAGTCGTGCGGGGGATGCAGCAAACCGACTCGGGGCCACCCAGGCGATCCAAATGGCGTCCCAGAGGTACTGCGCCACGGCTTGGAGCCCCTGCCACGAGTTAGATAGTCGGAACAAGCGACAGCTGGCGGAGATCTTCTCCAGGAACTGCCCGAAGAGATAATCCAGTCGCTCACTAGCCGTTGGCTCCTGCTGCCCAGGTCCTTCAGCTGTTGTCGAGTCATCCTCAGATGGAGTTGGAGGTTCAACGACAGCACCAGCATCCAATGGGAAATCCCCCCCAAGCGATTTCTGGGAAACGGATTGCGTCGGAGCTCTCCCAGACGCAGGTTTGCCTACACGGCTCGCCTTTTTGGTGCTGAACTCACCAACCTCGCCTTCTTCGCAAAGCAGAGCATACGTGCAGTCCTCTGTCGTGGGGCCGTTCGCTGCATCCACATCCTTGATGCTGGGGCACAGTTCCTTGATCTTCCGGTACTATTGGGCGACAACAACGATCAAGTGAGTCCCAGAGCTAGCCTACATGTGCTGGAGAGTAAAGGTGCGGGTAAGTGACAGAGCTACCAATGAAACGTACCAGCAACATTGCTTGGATGAAGAACAGTTCACCGCACCAGCGATACAAGTACTCGTCGTCTGCTCCAGCACCCTCGTCATGCCCATCCCCATCACCGGCGCAAGGTCCGGTAGCGTTGAGCCCTTGGTTGGATCGAGAGCTGACCAAACTCTCCTCTGGTTTGGCCAACGCCGAAAGCTTCCCGGATCTGGCCGAGCTTGGGGCCGATTTGTCCTCGGCAAGTGGTTCGTCGGCCTCCGGGGTTTTCTCTTCGGGTAGCAGTGTAGCTCCGCCGAGCGAAGTGAGAGTGGCTCGGAACTCGTCGCTCATTGCCCCGGCAACCTTGAAAGACGCAATAAAGCGCTCCACCTGTTCGGTCTGGCTCCTTCCAGCCTCGAGAGCTGCGTTGCAAAACTTGCACGCGAACTCCAGCGCCTGACGATCCGTGTTGCAATATTGCTCAAGGATCTGGAACGCCTTTGCAAGGTCATAGCCGGCATCCCGAAGAAACTCGTCCAAGGGCTTAAGCTTCGCGTGTCTTTCCGCTACGTCATCGGCAGCACTCGCCCCAGCACGAGGTGTGGGTTGCGGTGTGTTGTTCTGGGTTTTGCCTTTGGCTCCAGCTTTAACTGCTGCCGTTCGTGGGGACAGCACCGCTGCCGTAAGAGTTGCGGCAGGCGCAGCGATCGCGTCTGCGGAAGCTGAGGACCCCTGAATATTACTGCGTAGCTCTTGTAGTGCCACAACCTCCTTCATGCTGTCGAAAACTTCACCTTTCGCTGGTTCATCACCGGAAGAATCGCGATCCAGTTCTGCATCTGGTTCTCGATAAGTGGCGACCACCAGTGGCAACGTGACGCGAGCGATTTCGCCGGTGGCTTCTTGTGCGATGCGAAGCAGCTCAAAACCGATGCGAGCGCAGATGCTGTGCGTGTCCACGTCCCAGTCTTTCCGAGGAATGATGTGAAGTGCCTATAGCACAGCACATGACAGCGAACAAGATACAAATCAAACGCTTCGTCAGCATTTCCACCCTGGACTGCTTCGAGTGAGCAAGTGGACATACACACATGCGATGCTACCTGGTAGAAAGTCACAAGCGCAGCAAATGCCAACCCGTCGTTGCTGCCCCTCAAATGCAGCAGCGGTAGCAAGAGTCGATAACCTTTGAAGCATAGCACACGGACCGCCTCCAAGTTGTCCGCAGCACACGCGATCTCAACGGCGATGGAGACCTTGCGACTGTCTTCGAGGGCGTCGATTTGGGCAAGTGTCAGTGGCCGGGCGTCCAGATCAGCCGTAGTTACCAGTCTCCCGTCGCGGTCTGGGTCTCCCGGCTCGTCGTGGCACAGGATCAGTAGCGCTTGGATGCAAAGGTTCAGGACGGGAACAGGCAGCTGAGCGACCACGTCACGCTTAAGCGCTTGTCGGTAGAACGGGTTGGCCTTCCACACGGGTCGCGAAGAAGATGCACGCGACACGACAGTGTTGTAGAGATACCCGGCGGCCTTGTTGGCTTGATCCGTGAGCTGCGCTTCGTAGCAGGCTTGTGCTAAGTATCCGTAGCAGAGCGGCAGTGGCAGCGGGTTAAGAGCCACCACAGGATCCGACGTCTCGCCGATGGCGTAGATGAGCTCGTGCTTGCTGTCGAACGCTGCCACAGCGAATACGTAGCTCTCGTTTGGCAGCAGACCTGAAACTGTCACCTGCAGATGCGGAGGGTAAACGGGCTCCGCCGTGCCCGGCAGCTGGTTGTTGTTCACGGAAACAGCAGTGCCTGCACCCGCAGGTTTGGCAAACACCATGTAGTAGTGCACAGGCTTCTTCCGTAATGCTGGGAGCGATGGGTGATACTCCGCGATTCGGATCGTGATCGACGAGCTCGAACGAGACACGATCGTGGGTGCGATTGGTGCGGGGGGGGCATGGATCATCGTGTCTGCCGAGAGAGAGCCATCAGCGCTACTAGGTGTTGCAGAGGGATGTAACTGGCGGTGAAGCTCGTGTTCATGGATCTCCAGGTGCTGAAGCAGCCGTAAACTCTCGTCAGCCAGGCCAAGTCGCTCTTTCACGGTCTTGAGCGGATGTGCAATACGCTGGATGTTGAACAGTACCTTCATGTACCCGTTCTGGTGGCATTCAGCCAGAAGTCTTTTTTCTGCGATATATACCGCACTTGAGGCAGCAGTGGGGGCAGCAGAGGGACTTTCACCTGGCACAGGGCAGCTTGTGAGTGGGAGCGAGTCTACCATTGTTGCCGCTTGCAACTCCACGCGGTATAGTATCAGCAACAAGTCGGTTTGCACGCAGCACAGGTCTTGATGCAGACCTCCAAATTGCGACCCTGTGCCTTTGACTCCCACACAGTCACGGCTGTTTCGCTTGCCCGGGATGGAAGAATCTGATTTAAGGTGTACGGGATTGTTGACGCCACAGGAAAACGTAGCAAATGACAGCGATTGCGTCGCACCAACAGTGTTGGGCCCGCCAGTGACACTGTGAAAATGCGAGTCAAACCTCGTGAGTTCACCCCGCCGAGCATTAATGCGCTCGAGGCAGCGTCGTGTGACCTGGCCGGCCATCCGCGCCTTGCCGCGAGCGGAGAGCAGCGTTGAAAGTCGCAGACACACTTGGCCGTGTAGAAGCAGATCCTCGAACTCCACGGCGGTAAACGTGAGGTGAATCGTCAACAGTAGCTTGCAAGCGAGATGGACGAGCGACTTGGAGAGTCGGGAGAGCTCTGTAACGTCTAGCTCCTCAAGAAGCGGAGACGCAAACTCTCGCCACAATTGCAGCGCCACGGACGTGAGCGTGTCACGACTGGTTCGGCCCATAGTACCATCTCTGTGGTAAATGCAGTTTTGAGTCGCCTTTGCGAGTTGAACAAGAAGCTTTGCGTCCGGGATCGTCTTTCCCGTCAATGGAAGCTTCAGACGTGAACTCGTCACTGGAGAGGTTTCCTCTTCGTCTGATGCCAGAGCTAGTGACTCGCTCCACACCTGCTGCACCTCATGGAGTGCTTCGTAGAGATCAACCTCGCACTCGATCATCGCTGCTTCGATCTCCGTGAGCCCCTCACAGTTTGTTTTGGCTCTGATGCGCGCACTTTTGGTAAGCAGAATCATCGTTTCCCTGGGCCTCGCGACTTCGTAACTGTACCGAGTCACGAGCACGTGGAATGCCAGCGGGAACATTGCCTGCAGTGAATGAACATCCTCATCATTTTTGTTGTCCTCGGAGAACGGTACGTCGACATAGGCATTGACCAGCAACTCGAGCAGCGGCGACACTATGTCCAACACCAACGCCAACAGGTCACCCAACGTGTCTGTGATGGATGAAGATGACCCAGAAGATGATGGCAGGATTGCTACGCTTTGACCACCGCTCTGGTGACTTTTAGTGCGTGAGAGTCTCTCCAGGGCATCCATGGCGAACCGCATTTGGTCACTTGTGCTGGGAAACGTGGTCTCAATGAAAGTCCGCGTGAGTGCCCCACCCTCCGCCGTTGCTTTCGCACGGACCACGAGCATGCTGGCGGTGGTCTCTGCTCGAACCAGTATTGTTTGCACCTCCACAGGCAACGGAAGGTCAAATTCTTCCTCCTTGCGTAGCCGCAACACTGCCTGTTGGACGTACGTAGCGCACGCTTGCACCGCTTTTGTGTGCTGCGCGCTCTTCTTCGGCTCCTTGAAAATCAAGTCTTCGTAGCAGTCACAGATGGCTGCGCCGAGCTGCACGCGCCAAGTGATGTACTTGGTCGTGGCCAAGGCCACCGCTGACTCCATTGCAAGCAAACACCACTTGAAGTAAGCAACCACTTCACGTGAAAAGCCCAACGTCTGCATGGGCTTAGCCACCGAGAAGACGAGCAGCGATCCATTGAGGACGAGCCAGGAAAACTGCGACGGATGCTTGCGTTCCAATGCCACCGCCATCTCCATGCCGATTTGCAGCAGACGCAGCACTTCCACCAGCTTCTCGAGCGTGCCCGGGTGTCGAAGACACGGGTCTCCTCGCTTCTGGACGTGGAAGCTGCACATTGCCACGCCGTAGAGCGCGCGCACGAACACTTGACCAGCTTTGCATCCCCTGCTGCGATTGGTTGCATGAGCAGTAAAGGCGAGAATGCGGTCATAGACTGGAAGATGAGCCTCCCGAGAGTCTTCCGTCTGCGCTGACATCACAAGTTCGTCCTCTTCGAGTGCCTTCTCGTAGAAACACGTGGAGGCGACGCGGAATTCCCCCACCTGGAAGAACTTGTCTCCTAACTGAAGAAGCAGTTCCACCTTCTTCCCCGTGGTGAGCTGCTCGGGCGTTGCGCGCACCAGTCGGTCCACTAGGGGTACCAGTTTCTGCATGATGGTGCCGAAGCACGCCACTTCATGCGGCGTGTTCTCCACGTCGCCCAAGTCACAGCCAAAGTCCTCGGCGGTCAACTCTTTGGCCTGTTTCTCCCGTACGAGCTGCAACACGGCCGCGAACTCTCGAGTGAACTGTTCCACCAAGACATCGCCGCCAGCGCCACCCTCGACCTGAGGCGCCTTAAATGTCGGAGGCGCACTCGACGCTGCAATTTCCGGGCCGATAGGAATCATCGCGCTACCCTTCGTCGCCATTAGGGATGTCCTGCTCGCGCACGGTAGCTTCTGGAGTGCCAAGCGGCTCCAACCTGCACAATGCCAACGCGCTCCAGAGATCTCGAGCAAGATATGTGGCGGCTACGCTTCGGGACGTGAAAGGTCGTCCGCTCGGTCCGCCCCGCGGTCCACTCGGTCCACTGGCAGTTGAGGAACTGTCGAATTGCCGGAGGCAGCGGTGAAGAGTAGCGGAATGGCGTCGCCCGAACCACCGGCGCTAGCACCCCTCACTACTCAGCAAGGTGGCGGCTTGCTTGCCTCTGTTCGTGGCACTGGAGCCCGGAGTATGCCCGGTAAATTTCTTGGGAAGAGCCCTCCTCTGGCGACTTTGGGTGCCTCTGGAGTGACTACATCTGGGGTTGCTGCTACCGACAAGCTCACTCGCGGGCTACTAAAGCGGAGTATGCTACTGGGTAGCGAGGCTGAGGCCGTGTCTGTAAACACCGAGTCTCAAGCCACGATATCAATTGCTGGCGGCAAGAGTAGCGTCGGAGGGAAGTCTCCCCCGCGCAAGCTGCGATCTATGACGTCACTGCTATCAAACGAAGCGCCATTAACTCTACAGACTGCTGTGGGAAAAACAGAGGCTCATACTCTAGCCGTGGGCCCCCAGTCACCTCGGGCTTCAAAACCGCGACGAAAAATGAACAGAAGACCGTCTGAGGCTTCTGCGACTACGGTCGAAGCGAGTGGAGTCTTTGTTAAAGTCACTCAGGAACAGCCAAAAGCACTGGATGATCAGCCTTCAGATCCATCGAGTGCCGATAGTGCCGTTGCAGATGCTGGAAACGATACGGGAGTCTCTCAACATGTCGAGGACGAGCCGAAACCTGAAACGGCAGCTCTTGCCGACACAACACCAAATGCATCTGCTCCCTGCGCTGAGAGTGACAATGATTCGGACGCCTTTGATTTCGACGACATTGACTCACAGGATGAGGAAGATCACCAGCATGTTGAAGCTGCTAATGTTGATGGGGTTCCTGTTGATTCGCCTCCCGGTGAGGAGGCGAATCTACCTGTCAGTGAAGCTCAAAACGGCCAAAAAGAGGAAGTGCGGGCAGAAGAAGAAGAAGGGAGAGGATGTCCTCCTACTGATGATACCCAGCCAAGAAGGGACACAATAGACCTTGATGAGCTCTACGACTGCTCATCCAGTCTGACGGAAGAGGACATCAGATCTCGACGACTCCAGTACGTTCGCCAGTTTGGGTCTGCTCGGCGTCCTCGAGTTACTTTTAACTTATGCCCGATGTCGCTAATCGTGTGCTACCAGGCTGACTGTTTTCTCGTTGTATATGGGTGGTGTCTGACTGGCAGCACCCGCCTTCAACCAAAGGTGTTTCTTCCCAGAGCCAGCGATATCGAACTCTTTCATGCTGTACTTGCGCACGACATAGGTTTTCTTCAAGAGATGTTGGAGAGGCTGTCCCCTGAAAGTGTCTTGGGGTTTGTGGACACTAGCGGACGATGCCTCTATCACTACGCAGCGCTGTCGAGGAGCAAGCGTGTGCAAGATGTTGTGTTCCACCACGTGAGCTCCTACCGGGATCAACGGATGGAGATTCAGGTGCAGCAGTTAATGAGGAGCAAGAACAATATGCACACGTACGTTGTCGCCACACGAGGAGGCTGGGGTACCCTTTTCAATTACGCTGCTGACTGTGGCATGACCTCATAGATGGGTGGAAAGGAACCGCTCAAGTAACCGGGGGTGGATTCCCCCACGAGTGAAGGAACTGCAACAAGAGGCGACAAGACGAAAATGTGGCGACTGGAAATTGATTTGTGCCAGTTTAGACGATAATGGCCGGTCGTTCTTTCACTACGTACGCGTATTATTGCCCGAAGTGCTTACATTATCTATCACACACAGCTCACTCGTGCTCGAACTGTGCTTGTAGATTGCGACGACGTCGCTTCAAATCCCCGTGGACGACATCTACGAATGCTGCAGCGCAATTCGAAGCAAGCCCAGCCTTCTTGCCACTCGAGGTAGTACAAAAGCGGGCGCTACAGTGTGCTGCTGGACTGCTTTTAGGAACTGAACAGCTCGTGACGTGTCACTGTATGCTGAGTGCCTCAGATATCTGCGAGAAGACAGCATTGCATTACGCCGTTGAGGCGGACAACATCCACCAAGTGAAGTGGTTCTTTCGAATGGGCATTTGCTTGAAGCAAAGGGACATCGATTTGTTGCTCTCGCTCAATACCTCACGGGCAATGGAAAACGTTCTCCTACAGCAACTCGAAACAATCGACACCAGAAACTACTACACCCCAGCTTTTCTGCGTGATTCGCACGAAGAGGGCCATGATCCAGACTGCGGTTCGGGGGTGAGCAGCTTTGTGCTGGCCAAATTGCAGCGAGCGGTAGACGAAAGCGCTGGTCGGCTTCACCAATCCCCACTCCACCGAGCCGCCATGTATGGGAATGCTCGCGCAGTTGAGCTTCTTCTGGAGAGAGGGGCCGATCCGAACGCTCGGGATTCCAACGGCTGGACGGCACTGCACGTATGTATCCTGCTTGAATTTGACGTGCAACGTTACGGATTAACCAATTGTGCTGGATAGCAGTTTTGCGGTCAATGTATTCATGCAAGTGTTGGTTCGTGCTCGCACAGTACTGCGCCGACGAAGCCACAGCCATGCACTTAGCAATTGCCGAACTTCTCCAGGAAGCGGCTACCTCGGTCGAAATCAACGCCAAGTCAGTAAAGGGCCGAACTCCCTTGCACGTCGCGGTTCACTCGTGCAAGCATCAAGTGTTAAGCTGGGATGGCAAATGCCAGCAACCGGGACACGCCGAAGCGGACAACCGCATCGCATTCGTCAAATTTCTCCACAGCTGCAATGCTGATTTGAACGCCAGAGACACTTGCGGCGCTACGCCATTGCTTCATGCGTGTCGGGGGGATCATGTTGGGGTCACGAAGTTCCTTTTAGTTGCTGGGTGTGGCGAGACTGCTGTCGGAGAGAACAATTGGAATGCACTTCATCTCGCAGGTGAGTGACATGGACTGAGCTAAATGTTAGATGATACTTGGTAAAGCACGGCTTTGGACTAACGCTGTGAGTGCTAATTCTCACTTGTGCTCGTATCTCCTCAGCTATCCGAGGAAACCCAGCTATGGTGGCACTCCTCGTATCCTGGGATGCAGACTCCCGCGTGTGGAGCGGTTCGGTGGACCAGCACGGTCGCAAGCCCGCCGACGTTGCAAAAAGCGATGACACCCGACGAGCATTGACGGTAAGCCTTGTGAAAGTAGGTCCGAAATCGCTGAAAGTGCTTCGTCGAACATCCTTGCCCACTTGTTTGCTCGTTCAACTGCAATCTGATTTGGCGACAGAATATCTGGAGTGCATGCTACAGTGGCAACGTCGACCAAGTGAAATGCTTGCTAAAACGCAGCAAAAAAGAGAATGCTAGACGTGGAAAACCGCGAGGAAGTTCTCCCGTGAGCCTGAAAACCATCCAGACCGAGAGGACGGCACTTCATTTCGTGGTACATTGGAAATGTCTAGCTTGAAACCCATGGGAAAAGCGAGCGGTGCTAACAAGATTGCTGTCCAACGCAGGCTCAAGGCTACTTCGACTTGCTACAGCCGTCTCAGTCTACTCGGCAACTCTCTATTTCTTCGCACCAAGAGAAGATGAACCGTGAACGACTCGCCAAATCAAAGCGAACAGCGTCCAGCCGCTTTTCGCAAATCGCTGTTGTACTCCTCCACGCGGGTGCTGACGCGTGCGTAGGAGATAAGTGGGGCGTCACTCCGCTCATGATCGCGGCCAGCATTGAGGATGCGGCCTTTATGGACGTCTTTCTCGAACGCATTGCGGACGAAGAAGACCTGCAGGCTGCGGACGTCGAGGGAAATACCGCGCTACACTACAGCTACGCGTTTTGCCAAGCCAAGATTTCGACGATGCTGGAAGACGAAGTGAGCGACTCTGTAAGTGCCACCGCCCCGATGGAATTCGTTTGACACTCATTTGACAATCCTAACTGACAAAAATCTACCGCAGGAAATGACAAACCAACAGGGCAGCACGCCGCTGGAGATGACAGCCTATCGCAGCAAAATCTTCCCAGACGGGCTTCGGCAGTGCCTCAATCGGCACCAAGCGCTACAACAAACTCTGGTCTTCTCCCAACACGCGAAAGGCGCGATGTAGCCCAGCCCACCTCAGTTTATGCACGCTTTCAAGTCGGTTTAAGACAATGGAGATTCGTTTATAGCGCTCGAGCTTTCGAGAGCGGGTCCTTCAGCTCGATATACAATGCATGATCACAATTTCGCCACAACCGCGACCCGCATGCCCTTCGTGCCAGCCGTGCAGCTCTTCCCAGAGCATTAGAAACCTTCGAAGGCATCGTTGCCCGTGAACGCGCGAATTTTGGCATCCTCCGGGTAGGCGTCGAAGTTGCCGGCGTCGAAGGCGTCTTTGATGGGCGGCGTATAGGGCGCCTTCATGGTTTTCTTGACGAGCGCGGCCCAGTCGAACTTGGCGTTGGTGAAGAATGGGTGGTTCACGACATCCTGCATGCCGCCCGCCAGCGAACCAATGCGTAGCGCCGGGTTGGGCTCCAGCAGCTTGAGCACCAGGTCTTTGGCGTCTGTGTCGAACTTGGCCGGGAACTTGACCATGCCACGGCCCTGTAGGATCTTCTCGAAGATCTTGTTCTGGTCGTTGTGCTGGAACGGCGTGCGGCCAGCGATGAGCTCGTAGAGCAGACAGCCCAGCGCCCAATGGTCCACCGCTTTGCCGTGACCCTTGTTGAGCACGAGCTCCGGTGCGAGGTACTCGGGCGTACCACACAGCGTGAAAGACCGTTCGTAGAGAGCGCCGTTGCGGTAGTACGGCACGTGCTTGGCGAAGCCAAAGTCCACCATCTTGAGGTATCCGTCGCTGTCGATCACGAGATTCTCGGGCTTGAGGTCGCGGTAGGCCACCGTCATCTTCTGTAGGTAGCGCAGCGCCTCAACCACGTTGGAGGCGTAGAAGCGCGCCGCCGAGAGCTCGAAGGCACCACAGACGCCCTTGCCCACCTTGAAGGCCTTCTCATAGAGCAGGCTCCAGAGCTCACCGCCCTGCACGAGCTCGAAGAGCATGTAGAGCTGGTTGGCGTCTTGGAAAGTCTCGTGCAGCTGCAGGATGAAGGGGTGGTCGCACTCCGAGATGATGCCCTTCTCGTACATGACGTTCTTCTGTTGGTGCGTCTCCACGATCATGGCCTTCTGCATGCACTTGAGCGCGAAGGCCTGGTTCGTGGGTCGGTGGCGCACAAGGACCACGCGGCCGAAGGTGCCCGTGCCGATGGTGCGGACCTTCTCCAGGTCCTTGAACAGCATCTTCTTGGCGGCAGGCTGAGTCGACGAGGCGGTGGCACTCGTGCCCTTGGTGCCCAGAACACTTTGCTGCACGAGCTGCTGGCGCTGGATCTCGCGCTGCATGATGTGGTCCAGTTTACCCAGCAGCTTCTCGAAGGCCGCACGCTGCAGCGTGAGGCACTCGACGCGTCCGACGGCCACACAGTCCGCCGCTCGTGGCTCGTTGGCCAGCAGCGCGCGCTCACCGAAGAACTCGCCCGACCGCAGCTGCATGATCTCGAAGCCCGACTTGCGCACACTCACCTTGCCGTCCGAGATCATGTAGAAGGTGTCCCCGGCGTCGCCTTCCTTGATAATGGTGCTCTTGTCATCGAAAGACACGACGTTGAGGGCGTGCGCCAAGATGTCCAGCTCATCGTCCGTGAGCGACGACAACAGCGGTACACTACGCAGGACACGGATTCGCATCTGTCGGTCGATAAGCGAGCGCAGCGGACCCAGCAGCTTCGTGAACTGTGCGCGGTCCATGATGTAGCAGTCCACGGGGCCCACAGCGATGCAATTGGCCTGACGAGGTTCGTTGAGCACGAGAGCCATCTCGCCAAAGTAGTTGCCACGCTGTAGTGTCATGAGATCCTTTTCCGTATCGTCGCCGCTGCCCGCACGCGAAGTGCATCGCACCGTACCCTCCACGATGATGTAGAAGGTGTTGCCGTCCTCCCCCTGGCGGATGATGTACTCGCCGTCGTTGAAGCGCTGCAGCTTGAGCGCTGCAGCCACCTTCTGCAGTTGGTTGTTGCTCAGGCGCTGCAGCAGCTCCACGTTCTTGAGGAAGTTGACGCGCGCGAGCTGCGTGGCCGAGGCCGTGGTGGCCATGATCTTGCGGAACATGGTGCGCTCCACGGTCCAGAGGATGCAGCCCGTGGTGGCGAGGATCGTGGCCGCGCGCGGGCAGTTGTAGAGCAGCGCCAGCTCGCCGAAGGCGTCGCCGTTCGTGTACGTGCCCACGTGCTGGCCGTCCACCACGATGTCGCAGTTGCCACTTTCTAGCACGTAGAAGCACTTGCCCGATGTACCCTGCGTGATCACGGGCTCGCCGCCCTGGACGGTCACCATGGCCATCACGTCGATCATCTCGTTGATCTCGCCCTGATCCAGCGAGCTGAAGAGGTAGTGCGCCTTGAGCGCCTGCGTGATCATGGCGCGCGTCTGGGCGTTCTTGGGCACGCGCACGTGCTGCGAGCTGTCCAGGTCACCGGGCTCGACGGCGTCCTCCTTGATGGGCGCGCGACGCACGCCCTTGTGCTCGCCCAGGTCCAGCACATTGGCCACGGGCGGGGCCAAAGCCACACCACGCGTCTGCACGCTGGCTGCAGTGGTCATTGCCGTCGTTTTGGGGGTTGGAGCCGCCGGCGGCAGGATCAGGTCCTTCATGCGCTTCGAGAAGTCCATTGTGGCTGCGTGCTCGTTGTCGAGGAGGTCAGGAAGGACGGCTGGTGCTCACGCGACCACACGGGCGAGGCGGGCGTGGGAGAACGCGGCGAAGGCGACAGGTGTGCTCGGAGGTGGATACGGAAGTGAAAGACGTCGGCGGGTGGTGGAGCGCAGAAGGAGGTGGTTCAACTAGACCGAGGAGCACATGCTGGAGCCAGGTTGAAGACCATCTCGATGGCCCAACTTGAGGAACCAGTCCGCGAACCGCGCATCAGGAAGTGATGGCTGGACAAGAAACGCTAAGAATACGAGGATCGACGCTGGAAGCGTAGTGTCTGCGCGGCCGACAGGTCTTAGTCGCGCTCGCCTAGGCCCGTGCCGATCCAGAATAGGCGACACTAGGTCAGAAGTTGGTGGATGAAAACTTTCGGCATTTAGCCACGCTGCAGAACGGCGAGGCAGCGAACAACCAAGGCTTTCAACCTTGTTCACGCTTTTTATAGTCAACTCCGAGTGCATGATCTAAATGCTGGTCGTTTCGTTGCAGGACTTCCCATAGGCACCGGGAAAACGCGTCCACAGGACGGAGGGCAAGGGGCTATCGGACTATCTAGCAGCCTGAGTTGTGGTTGGAGAGATCTAGCACTGAGAGACTGCGGTATGAACCAGGACGTTGAGCGAGAACCCTCAGAGCGCGTCGGCAAGCGCGTGAGTGTGTTCTGGCCCGAAGAGGACGAGTGGTTTGACGGCATCGTCCAGGAGCACGACGAATTCAAGGGGTTCTACGTTGTCTACGATGATGGCGACGAGCGATGGGAGCCCATGGACCAGCCCATGAATGTTGAGGGCGAGACGGAGGCTGAAAGGGCAAGGAAGGACGACGGTCTTCCGCTGTCAGGAAGGGGTGGTGAAAGTGATGAAAGCAATGGTGGTGGCCCGGAGATGATGGAGCCACCAGCGTCTCCTGGTAGTGCGTACAGCGACGCGGACTATGCTAACGACTATCAGGAGAACGAGGACGCAGAGGGACCCCCGGCTGAGGTTTTGCAACGCGACAATGAGCAAATGGATACCAAAAAGGAGATCAGCGAAGATGAAGACGAAGGACCTGCTAATGATCCTGGATCTCAATCTTGTCGTGGCCAGCAGAGTAGTGATGAAGACGACAGCCAGGAGAAAAATGATGAGGATCAACGATACGATGGCGGCACTGACGAAGAAGATGACAAACGTAACGACGAAGAACCACCTTCCAGTCGAAGCGAGTTACCCCAAGCTGACACGGAAAATGACAGCGAGACCAGCGACGAAGAGCAGTCCGTGATCGCCTCGGAGCTCCCTCACACCTATGGGAAAGCTACAGACGTCCCGGCGATGCCCAAGCCATCAGCATTGGGTGCAACAATTCCGGCCAAAGGGGTTTTGTCTGGTAGGGTGCTACGCGCGAGTCGACTACGCGGGAGTGGTGCACACGAGCCCAGCGCATTCGTCAAGGCATCGTTCGTTGAGGCCGGCAACACGGCGAATGTCGGCATCATGCTCCGCTGCAAACAGACACTTTCGACCACTGCTGTCATCTCGAATAGCGCTGATCCCGCGTGGAGCGGCGACCTATCGAGTGATGAAGAGGAAGGCCTGCCGGGTAACCGAGCTCGAGGAACCACAAGCAAGAGCAATGGCAGCTTCCGACTGCAGCTCGTCGCGCCGACGATATTACCTGCAAGCACGCCTGCGTGGGCTCAACTCCAAGGTGATCTGCTTTTCACCGCGTATTCTGCGTCAAGCTCCGGTGGGAGCGCTCGTCGAGGAGGACACGAGCATATCGGTCAAGCAGTCGTGCCGTTACAACACTTAGTCCAGGAACTACTGGCCTCATCTCCAACTACGACTCGCTACCTGGAACTACAACCTCGAACTAGCAAGCTCTCAAACAAGACTGGGAGAGCCCCCGAGAGCAGCTTCTTCGACCATGACGAGGTGGAACCCCCTGAACTCGTGGTTTGCTTCCGGTTTCGCCCGATATTCGAGCAAGCGGCCAAGCCGAAAGGCGAGCGTGCTCCAAGCTGTACATCGACAACTTATCAACTCAGCAGTCGGGCGGCCGCAGCGAAGGCCACATCTCGAGTCAATATGCGTCGGCACCAAGAATTAGGAGCGCCTGCTGCGCACCGAAAGACGCCAGCGCACACGAGTAGCAGTCAAATCAACCGCAGGCGCTTTGAAAAGCAGGTAGAGAGCGAAAATCGTGCGTTCGCGAAGCGGTTGGAGTGGCAAGAGGCGCGACGCACCCGCCGCAGCACGGAGGCGAAGGCACAAGAGAAGCGGAAGGTCACTCCGCCGCAGCATGGGGCCCGAAAGTTCGACCACAAGCCCTCGTCCCGGATCAACCGGTCGAAATTTGTCCAGCAGGTCTCACAGGAGAACAAGAGCATGGGGAAGCGGTTGCAGCGAATCCTGGGCGTCGACTCGGGCACCCAAAAGCCGGGCAACTTCTGCTGCTGGGCTGCGGCCGAGTCCAAAGACAGTAGCAATGCCGACTACATGGCCCGTGACAAGGTTTACGTGCTGGATCAGCGGCTACAGCGACAAACTGAACTGGACTTCGCAAAGGAGAAGGCGCAGAGTAAGTATCAACAACAGAACCAGGCAGTAGAGGAGGTCATGGGTCTGCAGGAAGACGTGGCTGCGCTTAAGAGCCAGGTGGAGACGCTTACGAAAAGCGCCACCCGCCTGGAAATCCTCAACAAGAAGGACCAGCACGTCCGCGACTGCTTGCTCCGCGCCGCTGCCCGCTCAAGCGACAAACCTTCGCCCCGAGAGTCGTCCCGACGGCCACTTCCCAGCACCACGAAGCCCAGCGCCAAGCCCAGGAGTGACAACAACGGTGCTGTAGCAGATGGAGACAGCCCGCGTGCGGGTAAAGGCCGCAAGGAGCAAGAGTACGAGCTGCTGAGGCAGCACCAAGAGCATCTGCAGGCCGAGATCCACCGCCAGAGCCAAGAGCTCCAGTCGCTGAGCAAACAAGAAGACGAATTGGACAGAGAGCTACACGAGAAGCAAGCGCAGTTTGAACTGGCGCAAGCCACGCAAGCTTTTCACCGTTGGATGGAGAAGAAGAACGCCGCGCAGGCTCAGAAGGCAGCACAAGAAATGGAAAGAAGACGCAAGGCCATGGAGCTCTCGCTCGAGGAGGAGGAGCATTGGACACTGTACCAAGCTCACCAGGAGCTCAAGCAACTGCAGATTACATGCCAGGTACTACGAGACCGACGCAGTGGGAAGCCTCACACTACGGCTAAGAACTCCCGGGCCTCTGCTTGCGAGTACCTCTCCCAGAAGATTGCCAAGCACAAGGCCAAGCTCGCGCTGTTGAAAGACGACGTGGAGCAGAAACAGCACGAGTACGAGGCGCTGCTCGTCCACGGCGGCCACGAGAGGCTGCGTCAACGCGTGCAAGAGCTACAGCGCCTCGTGTTCCTGTGCCAGATGCAAGCCACACACGTGCGGCATGCCGAGCGCGTCGCGCAGCGCAAGGGCGAGCAATTGGAGCTGGCCTTCCAGCGCCGCCTCTTCCAGGAGCAAACCGAGACGGAGATTGCGTTGAAAAAGCGGCCCGTTGTCCGTGCGAAGCAGCAGTAGCTTGCAAAGTGAGACGAGAGAAACAGGCCGAATGCAACTCTAAGCACGAACGAAAGCGTCTCAGTGTGACCGCCAGGCGTGGCGGGTCTACCACGCAAAGTCGCGGCCCAGGACCTCGTTGAGCTTGGCGTTGAATGGCGCGTAGTAGCTGGCGAGCTTGGCACGCACAGCGTCGTCCAGTGGCTCGTACTTGCGCGTGTTCTTGGCCGACGCGTCGAGAATGCGGTGCGCGGGTAGCTCCAGAAATGAGAAGACCTTGCTCATGGTGGCGTGCAGCCCCTCCGACGTCTTCATGTCGTCTAGCGACAGCACCAGCACGTCTTGCTTGCCATAGGCTTGCAGCCATCCAGCGAGCTGCAGCGCGTAGAGTCCGCGGGCCACGTACGAGTGGGCACCGTGGTCGAAAGCCACGCGTTTGCTCAGCACCTTAGCGTCGAAGTCGGCAAAGTCCATGTCCGGGTGCACGCCGAGCTGGGCAAGCTCCTCGATCTCGTCGTCCACGATCTGCTCGAAGCTGCGGCCGCGCAGATGGTGGTGGCCGCGGTTGCGGAGCTGCTGGGCCGAGCCTTCCGTGTCCGCCGTCATGCAGTAGTGTGAGTACGCGCGGGCCACGGGCTCACGCAGGATGGCGAGGATCTTGCGGCAGTGCGGGATGACCTGCTGCATGCGGTCGATGACCAGTTGGCCGCCCAACATGTAGCTGGGCGTGGCCTCGCCCGTCAGGAGCGACGGAAAGCGCAGCAGCACCTGTTTGTCGAAGAAGTTGTGGTAGAAGTCGAGGTGTTGCTTGGCCCCCTCGGGCGAGGAGCTGGGTGCCAGCTTGGCGTTCCAGCGCCAGTCGAAGTAGTGCGTCTCCTTGCGTCTCGCCGGCACCACGAGGTCGTGCTGCGCCACATAGTCATAGAGCGAGGTCGTGCCCGCTTTCTGCGCACCGATGATCATGAAGGAGGGCGGCACGCGCTGGCCGTAGCTCGTGGACAAGTCCAGCGAGCGGCGTGTCTGGTGCACCACCATGTCCTGCGTGAGCTCCATGCGCGAGAGTGGGTAGTCCTCGTCCACGTAGTCGAAGATCATGTGCACGCGGTGCTGGTCCCAGTTGTTCTTCACGCGGTGGCGGCTGATGTTGTTGAGCTCATAAAGATGTCCTTGCTTGAACTCGTAGCGCTGCATGGCCTTGTCGTGTGGGCCCACCTGCCAGCCAGACACACAGAACGAGCTTCAGTAATCCGTCTCGAGCCGTGGCAACCCCCAGCTACCGTATTGCGAGAGGACGGGGATAAACTCACCATAAAGTCGATGTCGGGGCTCGTGAAGATCGGGATGTGCATGCGGTGCGTCGAGCGCACCCACTCGCCCGTGTCGTGGTGCACGGGGATGTCGGCTCCAGGTGGCATGGACGCCAGAATGCAGCGCACAACCTGCGCACAGTCGCGACAGAGCACGGAACGAGTCGCACAGTCAGAACCCATCGTGTCCTGAGCGAGAGTAGCCGCACTGATAGATAGTAAGAGGTGACGTACGCGGTTGAAGGGGATCTGGATCTGCTCGAAGATGGGCGCCAGCTCCTTCTGCCAGGTGTGGAACCACGGGAAGGTGTAGACGTTCTTGAGGTAGTCGTCGCAGAAGATGAAGACGACCTTGCCGATGCCCCACTTGTCGTGGCCCGCGCGCTGGATGGGCACGTTGTCCTTCTGGTTGTCCGGGTGCCAGAGCTCGCGGCCGCCGGCCAGGATGCGCTGCTGCAGCAGCGAAATGTCCACGGACTGCTGGCGCTCCAGTACCATGGCAAAGTCCTTGGCCACCGCCTCGTCCAGCTCGCACAGGGGCACCTGCTTGTGTCTGCAGCCACCGCACACAAGCACACAGTCAAGGTGTGTCCGTCCGTTCGGGTTTGGGCAGCTCCATAGCCAAGACGCGCAACGCACGAGAGCGGAATGCTGGTGAGCGTGGCCATGATTGGCGCGTTAGGTCGAGTATGCCACGAAGACGCGCAGCTACGCAAGCGACTGCAACTAGAGCTTTGGCCAGCGGCGAGCGGCTCCGAGGTGGCGTGTGCCTTGCTGCTTCGGCAGCCTTTGACCCGACTGACGCGCATGTGGCACACACCAAACCGCGCGGCTTTGCAACCGCCTAGAAAAGTGTGGCGCACACCACTGGGCGCGGAAGCCATAATGAACAGTGGGGCAGGCGTTCAAGCATACTGAGACCAAGTATCCACCGGCGGATGTCATTTTTTGCGGTTGGCGTGTCACTTTTCCAATCAGCGCGGCGCTGTCGGAGCGATTGGCGTAGCCCACCCGGGCAGCCACGCTTTTTAAGCGCGCTTTATACCGCGATCCATACATTTTGGGGTCCAGCGCGCCGGTGGGTTTAAGCGCTTAAGGGCGCGAGAGCCCTGGGAACCAACCACGGCTTGGAGGCTCGGGCGCTGGCGGCCCATGGAAAACGCAGTCTTTTTGCGGCGCCGTCTTCATCAAGTTTCAATTTTAAGACTAGCAATATGGTACGTCGCCTTGCTGCTGCTGCATGTGGCTGGATGGCTGGCCGCGCGCCGAGCTGTGGCTCGTTGCGGGTGCCCAGGCGGCCGACGCTGCGAGCTGTGCGCTCGGTGTCGCAGTGCAGGCTGCTGCGCGCTCGAGAGGGCGTCTGCAGCCGAGGCAACCGACGTGCGACTACTGGCTGGCTGGCTGGCTGTCTTCTCTCGTCTCTCCTCCTCCTCTCCTGCAAGCGACGACGGACGCGACTGCTCCTCGCGTGGATGCCGTGCATGCCGGCGAGCACAGCGTCGATAGCGAGAAGCGAGCAGTGCGAGACGCAAAGATCCGTCGCGATGGAGCCCAGAGCAGGTCGGCGACGAACACACGGCGTGACGCCATCAGGGAGGGAACTGGAGAGAGAGATGGCAGATGCAGCCGATATGGACAGCGTGCAGCCCAGCCAGCGCATCGTCGCGCGTGGCCGCCATCCCCAGCCACCGTGGGATGGAGTGGATTGGCTAGAGAACCGGAATACTGACTGTGTGTGCTTGGCTTGCTGCGCGTGGTTGGCTGTAGGGTATCGATCTTGTCGCCGGTGGCAAGGTCGTGGGCAAGAAGAACCGCACGGCCCCCAAGTCGGAGAATGTGTACCTGAACCTGCTGGTTCGCCTGTACCGCTTCCTGGCTCGCCGTACGGACGCCAAGTTCAACGAGATCGTCCTGCGTCGCCTCTACCAGAGCAACACGAACCAGGCGCCTCTGTCGCTCAAGGGCGTTGCCGCCTTCATGAAGAAGCACGAGGGCAAGATCGCCGTTGTCGTGGGCACGGTCACGGACGACATCCGTCTGCTCAACGTGCCCAAGCTCTCCGTGTGCGCGCTGAACTTCACGGAGGCGGCCCGCGCTCGCATCGTCAAGGCTGGCGGTGAGTGCCTGAGCTTTGACCAGCTGGCGCTGCGTGCGCCCAAGGGCGCCAACACGGTGCTGCTCCGCGGCCGCCGCACGGCCCGTGGCGTGTACCGCCACTTCGGCCACAAGTCGACCCTCGAGTCGGTGCACACGCACGACCACGTCAAGCCGTACGTGCGCTCCAAGGGCCGCAAGTTCGAGCGTGCCCGTGGCCGCAGGAAATCGCGTGGCTTCAAGGTGTAAGCAGCTTCGGCCCGCACACCCAGAAGACCCATCCAGGCCTTTTCCTGTCTGTCTTGGACGCTTCCGAGCGGTGGGTGGCTCTGGCGCTGGGCTCGTCCGCCTCATAGTGGACGCGGCAGCAGCTTGGTGGCCCTCTCGGGCTGCCTGGCCTTCGGTGTCCTCCGCTCGCTTCTTGAAGTAACCACACCCAGGGAATAAAATTGAGACGCGCACCAGACCTTCTTGACTTGCTCTCTTCCATTCACGTGTCAGACAGACTTACTACAGTGGCGAGATGTGTCTGCGCTCGTGGCCAAAGTGGCGCTTTCAGCTTGGTACATGGCTCCATTCCTGCCCCGCGTGGTCGAAACGCTGTCGAGCGAAAGATACGACGTTGGGGATCACGCCGCTCGCTTCCAGCATTCGCTGTCCGCTTACTTCCTCCGCGAGAGGATGTACTTGAGCTTGGCGACGATCTCGGCTGCTCCACAGAGATAACCCAAGCACGAGGTGAGGTGAGCACATGCCAAAGAGCGACGACAGTCAGTCGATCGCTGGCCTCGGCCGACGACGCACCGCATTCGTAGGGCGAGACGGCCGTGTAGTCCGTGACAATCTCCTCGATGCTGTCCTTAAAGTAGATCTGGAACTCGGACGGGTCCTGGTTGAAGCGCACCCACATGACGCTCGACATGGGCCGCTCCGCCTGTCATCGCGCCACCAGTCCCAGAGCGCAGAGCATCAGTTTCTTGTCTTCCTTTTCTGGTACCCCCACGAGCCCAGCACAGCGAGGGATGCAAGCTCGAGGCGGCCGGGAACGTACAATCTTGGTGGCCTTGTTGGACGTGATGACACGCTCGCCCACTTTGCGGTTGTAGATCTTGTTGATGTCGATACCCAGCATGCGATTCTGCTTCTTGCCGTACTTGTTCTTTTTGATGACGCGCCACTCCTTGAACATGGCGGCGGTCACATCGTTGAACATGAACGTCTCGGGCGGTGGCCGCGTGCGGCTGTCCACGTTGGCCGTCTCCTCCACGGCCGACGGCGCTGGCAGCGAGATCTGCGGCGCGTCAGCGAAGATTTCTACCACGGCAGCGACGCACAGACATCAGTCAGTCAAGTCTGTCCACACTTGCGTCTACACCATCAACAGCAACCAGAAGGCAGAGACGTACTCGTGGCGAGCGTGACTTCGTGCAAGTTGAGCGGATGAAGCTTGGTGTGCATGTCGATCTCGTCGCTGGCCAGGTCCAGCCGCTCGCGCTCCGCTTCGCTGATCTTGAGCACGTAGAGCTCCTGGAAGAGTTGCAGGCGGTGCTTCTTGTTGAGCGTGGGCAGTAGGTCCTGGCCCACCGTGGTGTTGTCGATGGCCACCACGGTGTAGTCGTCGCTCTTGGGCCTGCAGTACACGAACAAAGGGTGACGTTCGTTAGTCGAAGAAGTATCCCATCGACACCTTTGCTATCCCAGATGACAAGGAAGCGTACATGAAGATCTTGAGGAAGGCCTTCTCGTTGGGCAGTGCCGGCTTGCTCGACGCAGGTGCGGGTTTCGCTGCCGCCGCAGGAGCCGCCGCCTCTGCACTCAGCAAGCAATGGACGTCAATACACACACAAGCGTCAGTCCACTCTGTTCGTACAGCAATGGCATTGCGGCCTTCGTCTGTCCAAGTCCAAGCAGCTACGCAGCCAACAAGTGGCCCTCTTACCGGGTACAGCGTCGCCCGAAGGCGGACACGCATCGGGCCGCTCGCAGAGACAGTACTCGTGTCCGCCAGCGTCCCCAAAGTTCTTGATCTTGCGAGATCGGTCCAGCGCTGCAGCAACCAAATGCACACACACGTGAGTCTCCCTGCAGTTTCATGGGCTGCGACAAAAGCACACCCACAGTCAGTCGCTCGTACCGGGGAAATCCTCGTCCGGGTACCCGTCGGCGTCGTGCAGCCGAAGCTCGTAGCACTCGGGATGGCCGTAGTAAAGCGCCGGCTGGCAATTCTCCGCTTGGTGCGCACGCAACAGCTCTTGGATGGCCTCATCCACCGTCGACACGTCGTACAGCTGCAGCACAACAACAAGAGGGCGTCAATACGCCTCCAAGGACCCCATACAACCCAGTGTAACCACCTCCAAGTAGAAGCGACAGCTGCACATACGTCGATCTTCATCTCGGAGCGCGTGGGCAAGTAGATGGTGAGGTGCAGCACGGCGCCGCCGTCGCCGCCCATGAGCGGCGGTCGTGGGCCCATGGGCGCGGAGGACGTGCCCTTGAGCGCCTTGTCCAGCAGCGAAGCCTCGTGGAATGACAATGGCGGCACCTCCTCCTTCTCAAAGGTGAACCCGTCGTCCGGCTTCTTCTTGTCGCCTTCACCTTTGGCGTCGTCTCCAGCTCCAGTCGCGGTGGAGCTCGCCGTCTTCTTGTCCGCCCGCGTGCCAGCTTGCGAGGACGTCCGCCGACGTGCCGTGGACCCTGGGGCCGCGACATTGGCGCCCTCGGCCTTGTCTCCGGCGTCTCTGCCATTAATGACCGCCGCTGCCGCTCGGGACTTGGCTGCGACGTCGTCCTTGCCGTTCGCCTTGCTGCTGGCCGCTAGCCCGGCGCCGCTGCTGGTCTTGCGCAGCGCCTTGGGGGACTTCTTGCCCCCTGCGGACCCACTACTACCCGCGGAGGAGGGCATGGGCTTGAAGGCCGTCATCTTGTCGATCCACGAGTTGCGCAGTTGTGACTCCATCTTGGGCGACGAGTTGTAGATGCGGTCCACCTCCGAGTCCTGGCGGTCGTGGAAGGTGGGGCTGTTGCAGGCCGCCAGCCGCATGAGCCCCACCATGTGGTTCAGCTCGCTCAGCTCCGTGAACTGCATGGCGCCGCGTCGTCTGCCGGGCGTTGGCTCCGTTGCTAGCGCCGCCGCTTGCTTCGCCACTTCCGCCGAGCTGCTGGCGTCCTTCTCTCTTTACGATGGGGCCAGCATGGCGACCCCGTTCTCTCTATACAAGGGAACGCCACGAGGCCCCCTCTCTATAAGGCAGCCATGGGCAGTTTCCGGAACCGGGGCCGGTGTACTTGGTTGTTGTATGGTACAGGAAACCAGGATCTAGCATCGCAAAAGTAGCCGCGATCTATTTCCGGAAGTGCAATGTAGCCCCAACAAGCAAGATATTCACAACGTTCATAGCCTCGGCGCGAGAGCCCGCGAACATCTCCAGCAGCTCCGTCGCCACCGCCTCCACCTCCTCCACCTCCTCCACGTCCCTCGATCGTCATGCGCGTGTTGAAGCTCTCGTCGCGGACACCCGTCTTGTCCT
>JAADYJ010000027.1:0-57339 GCA_023338205.1 Halophytophthora polymorphica | reverse complement strand
GCGCAGCGGCGGCGTCTCCTCCTGCAGCAACGCCGCCAGTTCGCGGAAGAAAGCGCGCTTGCGGTGCGGGTGCAGCGCCAGCCGAGGTCGCTTGCGCGCGGCGTCGCCCTCCATGCGCGGCGCTGGCCATCGCATCTTGCCCGTCGCTTGGTTCCGTCGACATGGTGTCGACCACATGAAATAAATGTGCACCACATGACAATTGGTTTACACACCTTGGCTGTCTGCGCCTTCACAGCTCAAAAAAGGAGAAAGCAGCGAACGAGCAAGATGCCGAACGTGAGCGTGACGAGCAACGTGGCGGCCAGCGGCGTGGACCGGCGCGCGGCCATGGGGGCCCTCTCTGCAGCTGTGGCCACGGCGCTGGGCAAGTCGGAGCAGGTCGTCATGGTGCACCTGGTCTTGGACACGCCCATGCTCTTCCAGGCCTCGGACGAGGTACGACGCGCTCCTGCTGCTTGCTCCCAAGCTCCCTTGCGCGTGCTCTGACGGGCTAACTGCGTGTGGTTGTGCGTATTGGGGCAGCCCTGCGCCATGATCCAGCTGCGCAGCATCGGCAAGATCGACCCGGAGCACAACGCCGTGGTGAGTAGTGCGCAGCGGCGGCAACTTGTGATACAACACGTCTTCAAACACACAGGTGGCCGTGCTAATGCATCCGTGCGTGCTGCTCGCAGACGGCCAAGCTGCTGACGGAGGCCGCGAGTAAGGAGCTGGGCGTGCCCATGGAGCGCATCTTCATGAACCTGGACGACGTCCCGCGCTCCAACTGGGCCAAGGGCGGCGTGCTCATCCCGGAGCCCAAGCAGTAACTCGCACTCGCGCGTCGCGCAAGGACATGCTAGCCCTCAGATGCCGTGCCAATTCGCCGTAACGACGCGTGCATCAATGGATTCATGTGACTGACTGGGACGTGTCGTCCACACGGAACAGGCGAAGCGGCCGTGGCTCGAGGCCGGGTGCAGGTAGACACGGGTTCATAATGCAACGCTATCTCTTCTCGTCCGGCTGGCGGGGCCATGTCGGTCGCCACTGGGCCTACAGGTCGACCTCGACGGTGCTCTGCTGCAGCGGGTTGCTTGGCATCAGGCGGCAGCGGTGCTCCAGCGAGCGCAGACGCGCGTGGGCGTCCTCATACTCCGGGTTGAGCGCCACGAGCTCGCGGATGTCCTTGAGGGCCATGTGGAAGTCGCGTTGCTGCTCGTAGGCGTCCGCACGCCGCAGACGCGCGAATACGTTCGTGGGCTGGTGCGCCAGCACATGGGAGCAGTCGGCGATCACGGCGTTGAACTCGCCGCGGGTCTGGTTGGCTCGCGAGCGGTACAAGTAACAGTGGATGGTCACCTCGTCGTCGTCCGACTGCGAAGCTTCGATGGCCTTGGTGTACAACTTGATGGCGTCCTCGAACGAGCGCAGCTGGAACTTGCGGTAGCCCTTCTCCTTGAGCCACTCGGGCAGCGTGAGCCCGGCCGCCTTGGCCTCGGCCTCCTCGAGCTGGCTGATGAACCGCTTGATGCCGGCGTGCTGCGGGTCCACTTCCTGGCCTTGGTACAGCGTGGCGAGCGCTTGGTCGTGCTGTCCAGCGGCGTGAAGAGCCAACGCGAGGCGGTAGTAGCCCTCCACTTGGCGGTAGTTGATGCGAATGCACTTGGACGCGTCTTCGATGGCCTTGGCGTGCTCGCCACAGCCGGCGTAGGCGATGCTCCGGTGCAGAAAGACCCAGTCGTTCTTGGCGTCCAGCTCCAGTGCCTCCGAGTAGCACTCGATGGCCAGCGCGTAGTCTTTCTTGCGCAGCGCGTCGTCGCCGTCCTTCTTCTTGAGCTTGGCTGCCTCTGCGGCCGTGAGGCGCCGACGCGCGGGCGCTCCGCCCTGAGCTTCGCCCTTCCGAATCGCCTCCACCTCGGCCAACACGTCTCGGATCTTGGCGAACTTGGGGTCCACTTGCCGGCCCTTGCGCAGCGTCACCACCGCCTCGTTGTACTTGCCCAGCGCCTTGAGAGCCAAGCCGTGGCGCAGGTAGCCCGTCACGTCGTACGGGTTGTAGCGCATGCAGCGGTTGGCATCGTCCGCGGCCTTCTTGAACAGCCCGGCTTCCATGTACGCCAGGCTGCACCCGTCACACAGAAAGCCGCCGGGAATACAAGAGAACACGTGAGCACATTGTCCTGCATCAGTACGGAGCGAGCACCTCGCGTCGTTATGACGCCGTACCTTCGGTCGCCGTAGTAGCCGGCGCGCTTGCGGTCCAGCTTGATGGCGTCCGTGAACTTGTCCACCGCGACGTGGTACTCGCCGTCGTTGAGACACCGGTAGCCTTCGCTGCGCTTGAACTTGGCCAGAGTCGACTTGACCTCCTGGACAAGCCGCCGGTTGAGCACGAGGCTGTCCTCCATGATGGCGATGCCGCCGTCCTCCCAGAGCTGCTCCTTGGCCGCGTCATTGTCCGCGATGACGATCAGGAGGAGCGACGCCGCCAGGTCCACTTGCTTAGGGGCCGACCGGTGCTTGACCACGGCCAGCAGGATCTTGAGCACCTTGGAGTCCACGAGAGCCGAAATGAACTCGGGGCTGAGGTTGGCAATCGCCTGCAGTATCTCCAACGCCAGCATCACGCTCGTCTCCGAGTACTCGCGCCACACGAGCTCCATGAGCGCCAGCAACCCGTCCCGCTCCACAATGAGCCACGCCGTCGAGAGCTCCAGCTCATCCCGCAGCGTCTGCAGCGTCTCGATGAGTGACTCGCTCTCGGGCTTGTCTTCCTTCAACGTGTCGATGAGCGCAACCACCGGGTGGATCGGCGGAGCTGCTTCTTCCGAGGCTTCCGGGTCCACGTTGGCTTCGTCGTCCAGGTCTTGCATGTCCTCGAAGCTGCGGGCAGTCGTGTACTCGGTGGGGACACAGGACGGCCGGCCCATAAACTCTTCGTCCTCCGTCGAGCTGTCGCCTGCGGTCTCTTCCGCTTCCTCTGCCTTCCCAAGTTCCTCCTTGTCGTCACCGCCTTCCATCGTCTGCGCCCGCTCCTCGATCGCGTCCTTGTCCTCAATGGGAGGCCCACCAGCGCTGCTGTTCTCGCCCTCCAGCTCCTGTTCAGGTTGATCCGCCTCCACATCTGCACTACTGGCCCCCGCTTCTCCACGCACACTGCCATCGCCACCACTTCCTCCGGTGCTGGCCGGCTTGACACCACTCGCAGCAGGACTCTCCGACTGAGAGCCCTCGGCTTCGACGGCAGGTCCAGCAGCGTGCATCGAGCGCACCACCTCGCGCGATTTGCACGCACTCGGGGGCTTCGCCTCGCCCTCGGGGGCCTCCCAGATATTCCCCGAGCCGTCCTCATTCACAGTCGAGTCCCAGAGGCTGGTGACTCCGCTCGCCCCACTGGCCTTGGCTCGAGGACGAGCCGTCCCGTGCCGAGGCGTCCCCGCAGCTTGGCGCTTTGTGCGACGCCGCACGGCCACGTCCACTGTCGACGCTTCACTGGCGATGGAGACTGCCTGGCGCGAGGGAGAAGTGGACGCGTCGTCCGCCACGGCCGGCTGCTCTTCTCGTGCGCAGGACGCTTCAGACGCAACAACCACCGGTTGCTCCACCGTCTCGGTCGACGGCTTCTCGTCCTCCGTCGCTGCTTCCTCCGAGTCGGACGACGGGGTCTTCACTCCGTCGTCCTCCAGCTCCAACGCAGCTTCCTCCACCGCGTGCTGCGGGTCTTCCGACCGCCGAGGCGACGACCCAGTGCGACTACGCACACTACCGTGATCACTCGCCATGCTGCTGTCGCTCGGCACGCGCGGGACCCTCGCCGACTCGTGCTCCATGGCCACGAGGTCCTTGCTGCTGTTCTCACGCGAGCGACTGATGGCTCGCTGCTCCATGGCCACGAGGTCTTTGCTGCTGTTCTCCCGAGAGCGACTGATGGCTCGCTGCTCCATGGCCGCGAGGTCCTTGCTGCTGTTCTCACGCGAGCGACTGGAGGTCCGGTCGCCGTAGCCGAGCTTCTTGATCTCCTGGGACGCGTCGCTGAGCGAAAGGCGCTGCTTGGGGTCCGCGGCGCACATCTTCTCGATGAGCGCCCAGGCCTTGGCCGAGAGCAGCGGCGGCCGCGGAGGCAGCAGGCCCAGGTTCTTCTTGAGCGCGCGGATCTCCGAGATCTCGAGGCCGGCCCACGGCACGGTCCTCGTCAGCGCCTCGAGGATGCACATGCCAAAGGCGTACACGTCCGTGGCAAAGGCCGTGGCCGAGGCGCTCGGGCCAGGCGAGAGCACGGAGGCCTCGAGGCCCGAGAGCGACGTGAGCGACTCGCGGTACGCCTCGTGCTCGCGCAGACACTCGGGCGCCTGCCAGCGGACGAGCTCCTCGTGCTCGGCGTCGCACACGTCGAGCTGGAAGAAGTCGGTGAGGCCCGAGTCGCGCGCGTCGCAGGCCAAGGCGTAGAGCCCAAAGTCGGCCACGACGGCGTGGCCCTTCTTGTCCACGAGCACGTTGTTGCAGCGCAGGCCGCCGTGCACGAGCCCGTGCTGCTCGTGCAGGTGCAGCAGCCCGCGACTCGCGCCGTAGAGCAGCTGCCACGTGAGCGTCTCCATCTTGTTGCTGCTGCTCTGTGGGCCAGCACGTTCGTTCGCGCGAGCCTCGAGAGCCGTGAGGTAGGCTGTGAGACTGCCGTAGGTCGTAAAGTCTCGCACGAGGTACGGCGGGCTGGCCGCGTGGCTGGCACCTCGCACGCACACGACGTTCGGGTGACGCACGCGCGTCCACTGGGCCACGCCGCTGCGCGTGAAGAGCTGCTCCACGAGCTGGTAGTGCACGTCCGGCAAGGCCCAGAGACACTTGACGGCCACGGTGGACGTGGCGTTGCTGGTCAAGGCGCCGTCGCTGCTGCTGCGGTAGCTGTAGGCCTCGCCGCGCTGCAAGGTGGAGCCGAAGGAGCCTCTCGCGCGCCCGATGGCGTGCTCGGAGAAGGAAAAGTCCACCTCGCAGCCTGGCAGGAACCACCGCGGCACGCGACGCACGTGCACGTCGCAGTGGTTGGAGAGGCGGCGGTGCGTCATCTTGAGCGTCTCGAGGAGCTGCCACGAGTGGCCGCGCGTGGGCTCCGCGCCACCGAACTCGGCCACGAGCTCCAGCAGCACGAGCGCCTGGCGTCGCTCGCCTGGGAACTCCTTGGCCGCAAACGTGGGCGTGGACAAGAGCGCCATGAGCGTCTCGTGCAGCGCCTTCTCGTCCTGCTGGCGACTCACGGCGAACTGCTGCTTCCAGTCCAGCAGCGCGCTACTGGCGCTGGCCAAGGCGCCGTCGGCGATGAGCGCGCTGAGGTCGTGGTGCACGCGCACGAGGCCCGCGAGCAGCCGGCGACTGGCCATGACGCGCGCCACGAGGTTGCGCAGTCGGAGGTGCTGCTCCAGGAGCCCGCGGAGCTGCGCCAAGACAGCCGTGAAGTGCGCGAGGCGGAAGCGCGGCGCCAGCGCGTCGTGCTTGGCCGCGCTCGAGATGCGCAGGAAGGTCTGGTGCAGCCGCGCGTGCGCCTGCAGACACGCGCGCGGGCGGTCGCGCACCTGCTGGCACAGGCTGTGCACCGTGCTGAGCGCCGCGAGCACCAGGCTGGCGCTGGGTAGCACCGTTGTGACGGCGTGGTCCGTGGCCAACGAGCTGGACGACGACCCGGACGAGGACGACACACCCGAGGTGGAGCCGCAGGACGCAGGCAGCTCTCGCGGCTCCATGGTGTCGTTTGCAGAGGTGGCGCTTCTCGAGGAGGCAAGCGGCCGGCCGTCTGCTGCGGTTCCTGAAGACTCTTGGCTTGTGCGCGGCCAGGTAACGACAGCCCTGGAGAGCCTCCCTCGTGTGCAGCAGGCGCCGGAGCGAGCAAGCACCATCTGCATGGAGAACGGCGGGGGAGAGAGCTACGCGCGCCACATGGCATTACATTGCGAGGTGGCGGCCCATGAGCCGCATGGAGCATCAAGCGTCGCATTACACGCGAGCCTCCAATCTGGCCTGTTGGCCTGCGAGACCGGGAACGTCAGGTTGGGGATTTGAAAACGGCCTTACATAGCACAATTCCGAAACCCGACACGCCGAAATCAACAGGATCTGCCGATTCAGAGAAAACAATCGGAGGACTCGGCGGTAACGATCGGCGGGAGAGAAAGATCCTCCTGAAACGCATAGTCGGAACCATGGGATGCTCTTGAATCAGTGCTTTGGCAACAGAACTGTCCAATATATCGTGTCATTCGTCGTTCGTTTCAGTGGGCGACACTCTCCAGCCAATCGCACGAATTGGTTGCGCTCTCTGCCGCCAAATTGCAATTACATTTGGCACTGCAATCTGGCATGTCCAAAGCCAGCAAATGCCACTCCAGAGGCTTCAAGTCGGCGAGCGAGGTTCAAGTTGGTGACACGGCCTGCGTCACCGCCACCCCTTAACTTCAACTTCTTGGATTTATCTCGCTCTAGCGACCGGATCCTTTGCTCAGTCGCACAATCACCGAGCAAGGAGCAAGACAAGACAAGATGGCGACCGCCGGAACCCGCTGCTCTGGACACGCGCCGCGGCGCGCCCAGCACACGCCGCTGCTGGCCGCGGCGCGCGTCGTGAGCCGCTGCTGCGTCTCCCACGGCTGCAGCGAGCTGCCGCACGTGACGCGCCTGCTGGACGCCTTCCTGGACGACCTGTCGGCCGATTGGACACTGGCCAAGGTCTACGAGCGCACGCGCAGTTTGTGGCTCATGCAGTACGTGGCGGCACGCGAGGGCGCAGCGGACCCGCTGTACCGGCGCTGGGTGCTCAACGACGCGGCGGGACTGGCTGCGGGCGATGGCGACCTCGCGGCGCTCCGTTGGCTCGTGGAGAGCTATCTCCCCGGCGAATTCCTCACCAAAGCCGTGGCCGCGGCGGCGGCCAATGGACATCTGCACGTCCTGCAGTGGCTGCGCGAGCGCCACTGCGATCAGGGATACTGGGGCAGCGACGAGATGTGCGGCGCGCTGGCCAACAACCATGCACATGTCGTGGACTGGCTCTGTGAACACGCAACTCCGCACGACGAGTGCTTGGGTCGCGTGATGGAAGCCGCTGGAGAAGCGGGCAATCTGGCTATCGTCAAGTGGCTCCACAGCGCGCGCAATGCCGACGCCAAGCGCGCGCTGTCCGCGGCGCAGAAGGGCTCCCACTGGGCCACGGCGCGCTGGATCCTCGAGCACTGCGAGATGCGTGAGCCTCGCGTCAACTGGGACGCCGCCGCCAGTGACGGTGCGCTCTCCTATCTGCAATACGCGCACACGCGCGCTTTCAGCGAGCCGAGACCGCGTACGCTGGGCGCGGCCGCGGCCAACGGCCACTTGGACGTCGTCCAGTGGCTGCATCAGGACGTGGGGCTTTCTCTAACGGGCGACGCTCTCACTCAGGCCGCGGAGAACGGGCATGCACAACTGGTGCAGTGGCTGTATGACGCTGGCTGTCGCGAGTGTCTAACGCTAGCCATGGATCTCGCTGCCGAGTGCGGCCACCTGGATATCGTCTGTTGGCTGCACGAGCGCCCCGGCCCAGGCTGTTCACGCCGAGCAATGCATGGCGCTGTCAGCAACGGCCATCTGCAAGTCGTCCAGTGGCTACATGCCAACCGGACGGAAGGCTGCTACGCCGCCTCACTGGACACTGCAGCACAGAGCGCGCGCATGGACTTGGTGCAGTGGCTGCACGAGCACCGGAGCGAAGGCGGCACGAAGAACGCCATGAATTTGGCCGCCAGAGAAGGCCACCTGGCAGTCGTGCAGTGGCTGCACACACACCGCAGTGAAGGCTGCACCCACCTCGCCATGGACTGGGCGGCTGCGCACGGCCACTTGGCAGTGGTGCAGTGGCTGCATGCGACTCGCTCCGAGGGCTGCACGACATCCGCCATGCACGACGCCGCCGTGAACGGCCACCTGGATGTGGTGCAGTTCCTGCACGAGGCGCGACGCGAGGGCTGCACGGCCCAAACCATGGACGAAGCGGCCGCCAAGGGCAACTTGGCAATGGTGCAGTGGCTGCATGCCAATCGCTGCGAGGGCTGCACCGTGGCCGCCATGAACGGCGCCGCCGCCGGGGGCCACCTCGCGGTCGTCAAGTGGCTACACTCGAACCGGGCGGAAGGCTGCACGGTGGACGCCATGAACTCGGCCGCGAGCAATGGCCACCTGGCGGTCGTCAAGTGGCTACACTCGCATCGGAGTGAAGGTTGCACCGTCTCAGCCATGACGGGGGCCATCTTCAAGGTCCACTTGGACGTGGTGCTCTTCCTGCACGCCCAGCGCTCGGAGGGCTGCGCGCTGCTGCCGAACGCGCTCATTATGCGCGTTCGGCCGGAGCTCACGCAGTGGCTGGTGGCGCATTGTGCCGACCGGATGCACCGCTGCGCCTTCGAAGTGCCCAATTGGGACTGGCGCTTCGGCGCTTGGTGTCGCCGCGTGAACCTGCAGCCCCAGCGCTCGAGCGAGTCGTTCACGTGGTGGGTATGCGACGCCACCGTCCTCCGTCTCAACGGCCAGTAGCTCTATGATCCAGAAGCCTCACGACACGTTTGTAGCAAAAGAACTTCCAGCAGAGGAGCCAAGAAGCGACAAGTAAAAGGGGTCTGATTCGTCCTCAAGGAGGGAGAAGGGCGGGGGAAGGAGCGGCGCAGGACGAGCTCCGGAGCCAAGACGGCCAATGCGCTAGTGCTTGATGGGCTTCCTCTTGAGGATGGCCTCCACGGGGTTGCTGGCGGGCGCGCCGTCCTCGTGGTTCACGTAGGCCATGAGGTTGAAGAGCAGATCTTCCTCGGGGGACTTGCCGTCGCTCATGCCGCCGTACTCGGCCGGGATGTTCTCCAAGGGAATCCGCTCAGCCAGCGCCTCGAGAATCTTCTTCTTGCCGCGCACAATGATGACCTTCTCCCGCGTGACGTCGTCCACCATGCCCTTGACCGTGTTCCAGATCATGCTGAACCAGGACGGCACGTTGATGACGAAGATGTAGGCGCAGCGCTCCGGGTAGTGCTGCCCCGAGACGGCGGCCGCCTTGCGCACGTACTCGACGGCCTCGCCGGCAAAGTCCGACAAGCCGATGCCGTCCACGTCGAGCACCGAGATGCCCTTGCGGGTCTCGTCCTGCTCGATCACCTGCCAGAGGAACTCGGTGATCATGAGGTAGTTGTGCATGAGGTCGTTCAGCGTGAGGCCCGCGCCCTTGAGCGCCTTGAGGTTGATCTTGCCGGGCTTCTCGTAGTACACGGGCTCGCCCTGCTTGCCGCGCTTGTGGTAGTAATGCGGGTAGTTCTCCTTGATGAGCGCAAAGTGCGGGCTCGGCTGCTCCAGCAGCCGGTCGATGCCTTCCTCGCGCCGCCACTGCGTCGTCACGTCGTACCGAGCGCGAGCCTTCTCCTCGTCGCCCTTCTCGGCCACGACGAAGCGCTGCGGCACTTCGCCCGTGGCTTCCAGCGCCGTGGGGGTCGCCGTCTCGGCGCCAGTCAAGGTCGTGGCGCTCGCGATGGCGCTCGTCGAGGCCGAGGCCGACACTGGGTCCACGCGCGCGACGCTTCCATTGGCGTCGCTACTCGACGACGACGAAGCCGTCGCCGCGATGACTGGCGAGAAGCGGTACTCCGTCACAATGAGCTTGAGCGTGCCGCTGGCCGAGTGGCCCGAGTGGCCGCCACCAGCGTCCTCATTCTCGTCCGTCTCGGCCTCCGAGTCCGTCGCGGGCGCCTGGAAGAGCGCCGAGAACGGGTGGTCCACCTTCACGGCCACGTACATGGCCGGCAGCATGACCAGCACGAGCACCACGAGCTCGCGCCGCAGACCGTCCTCCATGGCGCTCAGCTGGCCCCAGAGCACGTGCATGAGCACGGCGTAGAGCAGCGCAAAGGCCGGCACGGGCACGAGTCGCAGCAGCCCCGCCAGGCGGTAGAAGGCCACGCGGCCGGGCTTGACGCGTCGCGCGCTGGCCAGCGGCTTGTCCCGCGCCAGCTTGCCCATCATTTTCCGCGGCGCAAAGCCCGTGAGCCGCACCACGAGGCAGCCGGGCGCGTGGCGCAGCGGCAGCTCAAAGACCGACTCGGGCTCGTCACGCCGGTCGGCACCGACGTCGGCGTTAGCGTCGGCGTGCGCCAGCAGCTTCTGCTGCAGCAGCGCGCCCGGGAGCACGGCCGTGGCCTGGTTGGACAAGCGGAAGCAGATCTCGGCCTGCTGCAGGCCGCTGCGGGCCACGGCCTGCTGCGCCGCGCGGCTGCCGGCGCCGTCCGTGGCGCGCGCCGTGCGCGTCGCCGTGCTCTCGAGCAGCCCGAGGGGCAGCGCGATCTTCTGGCCGTAGCTGTAGGACGTGATGAGCTTGTTGAGCATGGAGATCTGCTCCACGCGCGGCTTGGCCGGCCAGAGCGCGAAGCGCAGCTCCGTGCCTTTGCCGTCGCAGCAGAGGTAGCCGCCGGCGATGCGGCTCGTGGGCTTCTTAAAGTTGCTCAGCCGCTTGTTGTACATGTGCGAGTGCCGGTTCGAGTCCACCACCGTGATGGCCACGTTGCCGTCGCCAAAGCGCACGGGGCCGCCCTCGGCTGACGCGGGCGTCGTGTCCGAGCTGGCGGCGCTGGACGAGCTGCCGGTGCGCGTCACGCGGCCATCACTCCGGGAGCTGCTGGGCGACGCCAATGGTGGCGGCGTCGACGTGACGCTCGAGGGCGGCGAAGGCTTGTCGCCCGCGCTCTTGTCGCCCGCGCTCTTGTCGGCCTTGTCGCGCTTGGAGCGCACGCCCACGCCCGGCGGGAAGCGGCGCAGGGCCACGACCATCTCGCCCGGCACGCCGCGCGGCCGCGGGCCCACGTAGCCCGTGATGCCGCCCGTCTTGTTGTTCCAGACCATGCCGTGCTGGTTCACGAGCACGAGCGCGTGGCCGTACTCGACCACGTCGCCCGGGGCGTGCGCGCCGCTCGGGTCCAGCACCTGGAACTCGTCCTCGGTGAACAGGTGCTCCAGCTTGTCGCCCAGCGGCGGCACGCAGCTCAGGATGCCGTGTCGCCCGTTCTTCTCGTAGTAGCCGATGCCCATTTCCGCCGGCAGCGCGCCGCTGGCGCGCTCCCCGTCGGCGGCCAGCTTGCCCCCCACGGTCGCGTACACGGACCGCGTGGCCAGCCGGAGCTTCTGGCCGTAGCGCACGGCGTGGCTGTCCTCCATGGCGTCGCGTGCTCGTCTCGGAGCTCTTGGCAGCGAGGGTGAATCACTCCCGAGACCACGCGCAAGGACGTCGCGGCCGGGAAACCAACCGCAGCGCGCGCAGACCGGTGCGATGGCGCGCGGCGAAGCAAGCAGCGGGCGCGAGGGGGGGCAGCGCGCGTATTAATAGCGGGCGAGGGCGGAGGAAGCGGCCCGGACGAGCGCTCGGGGCGAATGCGAGGCAGATATCTCCACGACTGCGTACGTGGAGCTCTTCCAGGCGCGCTGACGACATGTGAGGGGGCGCTTTGCGCGGGACGCGCCGGTTGGGATTGGCGGAAAAGCCGGTCCGAGCAGCGTTTTGGCCAATGGGGGGACCAGCTGCCGCCCTGTGTCCGGTCGCTACAGGTCCGAGAAAAGGGGCAAAAGAGCACGAAAGCCGCCGGCTTGATGATGGCTCGGGCCGGCGCCGCCGTTCGGCTTCATGCGGCCGTCGCGTCGTCTACAGAGCTGCGCCGCCGCCCGCAGCGCCAGGCGCAGGACCTGCGCGTCGTCGTCCGCCGCGCTCTCCATGCGCAGCCTCCGCGTCCGCGCCGTCGCGTGGCCACGACGCGAGCCAAGTTGGCGCACGCCGCCTAGAACGCGTACTCGGTGGCCTTGCCGCGGCTTGGGCTTGGGCTCGCGCGCGGCTGCTGCGCCGCAGCCTTCTCCTCCTGCTCGCCGCCGTCGCTCTCCGCGTCCTCGTCCTCGTCCTCGTCCTCGTGCTGCTTGTCGTCGTCGTCGTCGTCCAGCTCCAGCTCCAGCTCCAGCTCGTCCTCTTCCACTTCCACTTCCTCGTCGTCACGAGTCGCGAGCGAGGCCACGCGGCCGCCGTCGCGCTGTTGCCGCAGCAGCGACCGCTCGAAGGCCAGCTCGTCCTCCTCCGCCGCCACGGACGCCTCGGCCGCGGCCTTGTCGCCAGCCAGAGCCGCCGCCGCCGCCGTCTCCGAGCCGTCGGCTTGCTTGTCATTGGCGTGCTCGCTCCTGTGCGTCTTGGCGAGCTCCTTGCAGCCCGCCTGCTCCTCGGCGTAGTCGCTCAGCGCCTGCTTCTTGAGCGCGTCCAGACGCTTGCGGCGCGTGTCCAGCTCGGCGCGCGAGCGGCCCACGAGCGCCGCGATGCGCAGGCGGATCATCTCGCGCAGCGGCAGGAACATGTGCGTGGGGAACCAGCCGCCCAGCAGCGACGGCGCCTGCGGCCGCGCGAACTGCGCCATCCACGCGCGCACCTCCTCGTCCTCCAGCTCCGCCAGCTGGAACAGCACGTTGGCGCTCGCCAGCGGCACGCCAAAGATCTCGAACGTCTTCTCCGCGCCGGTCTCCCCGGCCGCGACGTGCTTGGCCTGCTCTTCCCTGTCCGAGTCCCAGTCGTCTCCACCCGCTGACGGCTCGGGACTAGCACGTGGAGATGCCGCCTTGGCTCGACGTGCTGCTCCTCCAGTGTCCGTGCCGTTGCTACTCGCGCCCGGGGGCTCCACGAGGTAGGACCGCCGCGTCTCGCCGCGGGTGAAGCGCTCCTTGCGCCGGCGTTTGCTGGCCTGCGCGTTCTCGAGCGCCGACGTCTGCGTGACCTTGACGATACGCGGCCCCTTGACGTGGTGCACGGGCCCGTCCGCGGGTCCTCCGACCGCGGCGCCGCCCGTGACGACGCCCGAGAACTTCTTGATGCGCTTGCGACTCGCGTGCGTCACCTTGGCGTGCACGAGCTCGCGGTTGTTGCGCAGTTCCACCACCTGCAGCAGCGCGGCCTCGTCCGCCACGGCCGAGTCGCGAGGGTCGTAGCCCATGCGGATCCACGAGCCGCGCCACGGGCCGTCCACGAACACGTAGCAGAGCTGACGCAGCAGCCGGCGCGCCGCGCGCCGCTCCAGCGCGTCCAGCCCCTCAAAGAGCTTGGCGCGGAGCCACACGGGCTTGAGCGCCAACTTGCGCTGTAGCACGGCCAGGACGTGCTCGTCCACGCCGTCGTCGCTGGCGCCCACGGGCCGGCGCCGCACCACGGGCGGCGAAGGCTTGGGCCCCGCGGGCGCCGCCGCCGCGTCGTGGAAGTTGAGGTACGTCATGGTGCTGGACGGCCTCTTGGCGCTCGCCGTGGGCTGGTAGCCCGACCGCTGCCGGAACTCGTACTTGAGCGGCAGGTCCACCTTGGAGAAGACTTCCGGGATGAGTTCCAGCTGCGACTCGCGCGTCACGCGCAGATACGGCCGCAGACTCTGCTGCAGCGCGCGCTGGCGAGCCGACGGAGGGCACACGGGGCCGCTGGTGCCGTCGCCCGCGGCCTGGAGCAGTCGCTCGTCCGTGGCTTCCGCCTCAGCGACAGCGTCAGCAACGACGTCAGCCTTGTCCGAGTCTACACGTGCGCTTGGCTCGGCCGTCGGGAAGAAGGCGCGCGCCGTGAGGTACTGGAAGTCGGCCATGCCTTCGCACACGTACTTCTCGCGCACGAGCCCCACCATGTCCGCGTGCAGGCTCGTGGCGCTCGGGGCGTCGCTGGCCGCGGCGCCCGCTTGCCGTCGGCGCTTCTTCTTGCGGGTCGTGCGCGTCACGCGCAGCAGGATCTGCTGCGTCTTGGTGAGGTCAGCGAACAGCGGCTTGCAGGACGGCTCCGTGGGTCGCAGCTTCACCGGCAGGAACTGACTCTTGGCCTCGTGCGTGCGCTGCAGCGTGGCCAGCCCGCCCACGGTCTCCAGCATCTTGTCCACCCGCGACGCGTACACGGGCAGTTCCAGCCCCACGAGCGGCCGAAGCCGCTCGTCTCGCAGCGCCAGCTCCAAGGAGGGCGCGGCCGGACGCTTCGTCTCGCTCTCGTCCCCCTCGTGGGCGCTGGGCGGGCTCGTGGGCGCCGCCACAGTCGCCTCCGCCACGGCTTCCGCCTCCATCCGCTGCGAGTCCTCCATTTCGTGCTGCCTGGTGGCAGAGTGCTCGCTCAAAGGTTACAAAAACCAAGTACACGTCTCCCCATGCCCAGAAATTCCAGAATTTCTGGCCATGGGGGGACGTGTACTACGTTTTTGTATTGGCCTCATCCGGACGGGTCAGGAGTGCCAAATAACCTGCCTAATTAAATGGTTTGCGATTAATCGGAACGTATAGAGTATCAGGTATGACATTGACCACGATACTGCGATAAATTATGCACCTCTAACCTGATGCAGCCATGTCGTCGTCTCAATGCCGAATGACGCAGACCTTCACCCCAGCGGTATCTGCCGTCCCACATGCACACCACCTTCATCTACCACCCCCTCAGCGGCGTGCAGTCCACAATAATGAAGACTGCACGCCTCCCGCAGTCCCTCAGAAGCCCTCGAACGCGTCGACACGGCTGCTCAGCGTCTTGATCGGCGCCACTCCACCACCGCTGTCGTTGTTGTCCTCATCGCTGGTGCGCCGCAGCCGCTTGTGCAGGTCGGCCGACAGCTTGAGCGCGACCACGGGCGCGCGCGTGAAGCCGTCGTCAAAGTTGTCCGTGCAGGCGCCGCCGTGACACACGGGGACAATGGGCGGCGTCACTTGGCGCTGCAGCAGCTCGTCCCAGTCCAGCGCCGCCGTGAAGAAATCGTGCTGCATGGCCTGCTCGGCCGTGAGCCGCTGCGCCGGGTCCACACAGAGCAGCCCTCGCAGCAGCGACAGCGCGTGGCCCGACAGGTACGGCGGGTACCACACACGCGCCTGGCGAATGAGGTCGAAGAGGCGGTGCATGTTGTCGCACTGGAAGGGCGGCTCGCCCGTGAGCAGCTCGTAGCAGAAGCAGCCGAAGGACCACATATCCGTCTCGAGTCCGTGGCCGTCCTTGGCCACCATCTCGGGCGAGAGGTACTCGGGCGAGCCGCAGAACGAGTAGGTGCGTTGGCCCGGAGCCATGTCCTGCTTGGCGAAGCCAAAATCGGCCAGCTTGACGTGGCCCTCGGCGTCCAGCAGCACGTTCTCGGGCTTGAGGTCGCGGTACACGACGCCGTGCGTGTGCAGCTCTCGCAGTGCCGCCAGCACCTCGGCGGCGTAGAAGCGCGTGGCTTTCTCGTCGAACTTCTGCGAGAACTGCTGCTGCAGGTGGAAGAAGAGCTCGCCACCTTGGCAGTACTCGAGCACAAAGTTGAGGTCGCGCTCCGTCTGGAAGGCCGAGTGCAGCTTCACGATGAACGGGTGGCCGCCCAGTTGCTCCAGCACCTTCTTCTCCGTGAGCGTGTGCACCACCTGCTTGCGCTGCACGAGTTTGCTCTTGTCCAGCGTCTTGACCACGTACATGCCTTCGCTGCGCTTGTGCTTGGCCAGCGCCACTTGCTGCGCGAACGTGCCGCGCCCGATCACCTTGAGCAGCATGAGGTCGTGCGGGTCGATCTCTGGCTCGCTCGTGCCGGCCGCTGTCCTCGGTTCGGCGCTCTGGCCGTCCTGCGACGTCGTCTTGTCCGACTTGGTGGGCGTCGTGGGCGTCGTGGGCTCCGCTAGCGCCGCGTCCTCGGCCGTTAACGACAGGTTCTCCACGCCGTGCAGCGGGCGCGGCGGCGATAGCGGCCGCTTCTTGGTGGGCGCGCTCTCCGCCGGCGTCTCGCTCGCCTCGGCCACCAGGGGCTGCAGCACGTCGTCCTTCTTGATCTTGTCGGGCTGCGTTTGCGTCACCGCGCTCGTCTCGTTCGAGGGCGCGCGGGCCTGCGCCGCGGCGCACCCCACGGGCGCCAGTGCGAGCACCGCCATTTCAGCTCTCTTGT
This sequence comes from Halophytophthora polymorphica, assembly GCA_023338205.1. Classification (NCBI taxonomy): domain Eukaryota; phylum Oomycota; class Peronosporomycetes; order Peronosporales; family Peronosporaceae; genus Halophytophthora; species Halophytophthora polymorphica. Next base: position 41,434 of record JAADYJ010000027.1, on the reverse strand, counting down.
CTCTGTTGCTCTGCGTGCTGCTGCGCCAGAGCCGCAATGAGCACCGCCCATTTTCCCGCTCGTCCAGCCGCGATAGGCCTGGTCGTCGCCATACGTGACGGGCCAATTGGCACGCATGATCCGTCTCTGGCGGTAAGTTTTACTACGAAGACCCAATCAATTGCCCGGACATCCTCGCGTTAAACCGTCTGGGCAAGATGTCAATCGCCCTAATTGAGCGCGCCACTTGGTAAAACCGATTCTAAAAACGGGCGGGATGACCCGCAGGATGCGGGAAGGGACGTCTGGATTCTTTTTTTGCAAGGGTTTCAGATTTTTTCCGGCTTCCGGTGCCTCGCTTGGCCTTCTAAACGAGTGGATGCACTCGATCGTGGTTTAGAGTCGCTTGCTTGGCATCAAAATCGAGGATAATGTGTTAATTGGATAGTCGAAGAGACCAATCATCAAACCGTATTCCTACTTCGACCTTTTACTGGTTGGAATGCGAGGATTGATTGAGTGATTAAAGGAGACCAGATCACCTCCATTTATCCCTCCTTCTGAATTTCCACAAATGTGCGACCAGACCAAATCGACCAATCAAATCGATTACGACCAGGGGTTGCAAATCACAGCGCTCTGATTGGTCTAAACGGCAAGAACCTGTTGAAGTTCACTCGGAGCCTTTGTCACCAGAACCTGCAACCGCCGTAAAGCTCAATGCCAGCCACCAGAGACGTGTGTTTGGTTGATACAGAAACCACATTCCCATGCAGGAGCGTGCCGGCCTCGGCTCGTGTGCTGTGGCCGTCACCAAGTGGCCACGGGGCCATTGGCAGCTTCGGTCGCAGGGAGGTTGGAGGCCTGGCCCAGCTGCCTTTGGAGCGGCTCCGAGTCGAACGCCCACCGGATTTCCGTGTCGAGCTCTCCCAGGCGCTCCAGGCCGTTGCTACAGCACCAGTTATTAAAGTGCCAGTCCGCCGTGCGCACCTCGAACATACAGCCCGAGAGGGCCACCCCGTAGTGGTGTAGGAGCCACTCAATGTACTCGAGACTGGGCACCAAGACCCAGACCAAGCCCTCGGACGTCCAAACGCCATCACGATCTTGATCATCAGGGACCGTGCGATGGACTCCACGTCAATGTGACAATGCGCTGCTGCTGTTTTCCATCCACCTCGCCGCCTGCTCATGGCGTTCTCGATCTTTATGCGCGCGCTGCGGGTACGTGGCGGCGGCGGCGGCGGCGGGGGGGGACTGCGGCAAAATGAAATGTCATGACGCGGAAGGCTGAACGCTTGTCCTTCAGGTCTGGCTGATTCCGGTACACGCAAATGCATGAAGAACTGAAACTCGAAGACTATATGAAGTTCCCACTCACCCGCTTGTTGGTGCAGCGTGGTGACGGCAGACGCTGCTATGCGCGACCACCGTGCCTGAATCAATTGCTCGAAGTTCGCGCTTGTCAGATGCTTGAATTGGCGCTGAGGCGCGTTCTTGAATGCCTTGAAGAAGACGTCCCCTCCATCTTGAGCACTTGCCTTCGTGTCGACGAACTCGCGCTCTGACAAGAACAGCAAATTGTGTGCTTCATGCGGTCGAAGTCCTCCGAGATGACAAAGAAGAACTTCCGTTCCTTTACGAGGACGGGATGCAATGAAGCCCGTCCGAAAGGTGACGACGCCGTTGAAAACACTGTTGACCGGAAAGTTTCCTGGTCGAGGCTCATCTGTGCGAAGCGCTGGACGCTTGTTCTCGATACAGTCCCCGCTTTCGCTTGCCTGCACAATGACCCACAGCAAAAGCAGCACGGCAGCATCAGCCGTCTGTTCGTTACGTCAGCCATCCCAGCCATCGCTACATCTTACTTTGAGCTCACACAAAACTACGCTAGAGATGGAGAGCCCACGCCTAAGCGGGTCTGCGCAGGCACGACGCGACACCGCTGTACTTGGTTTTTGTATGTGCAATTTCGCGTTCCGAAGCCCCCTTTACTCCGAAGTACGCAATCACGTGCCAACCGACTCAGACCCGTCTCAGATCTGAGTATGCCTTCTTGCCCGCCTTCTTTGAAGTCCAAGTAGCGCAGTAGCTTGTCGAGCTAGCACGCAGCATCCGAGCGTCACCCGCCACCTCCTCCCTGCGCTGTTGGTGCCCCACCACTCCAGCACAACCTGCCACGCGTGCGTGCGTGACCTCCTTCTCTCGCGCTCTCGCCTCGTCCCCATCGCCCCGCCGGACGCCGTGATGCTGGGCCGCATGTCGCCGTCAGGCGCGACGCCTGGCCCCGGCAGCTCCGCCTCCATGGCGCAGTCGCTGGCGCGGCCGCTGAGCCAGCGCAAGGGCTTGCGCAACGACCTGGGCGCCAACAACTGCTTCCTCAACGTCATCATCCAGAGCTTGTGGCACGTGCGCTCGTGCCGGGTGCTCATCTCAATGGGCGACCACGCCGTGCACCACCGCTGCGGCGGCCAACCCACGAACGCCGGCGCCAAGGATGTGGCGGCGGAGACGGACAAGCCCTGCCTGCTGTGCGAGCTGGAGCAGATCTTCATCATGTACCAGTTCGCCGAGCAGCCTGTGCTGGACGTGGACCGCGTGCGCGTGGCGCTGGGTGAGAGCTTCGCGCTGGGCGCCATGAACGACGCCACGGAGACGCTGGAGACCATCCTGGACGCGCTGCACTACGACACGTTCAACCGCATGCTGCTGCTCAAGCGCGGGCACAAGGCGAGCAGCGCGCTGCACGGGGACATGACGGCCTCGGTGCGCGCGGACGCGTCGGCCATCATCTGCGAGCCGCAGTGCGTGGCGCATCGGCTCTTCCAGATGAACCTCATGGAGCTCAAGGTGTGCGCGTCCTGCGGTCACACGGCCGAGCCTGTCATGAACACGGACTTTCTGTACCGCGTGTACGCGCAGGAGCTGCTGACCAATGCCCGCTCGAACGAGGACTCTGGCGCGGGCAAGACGCTGGAGGAGGTGCTGCGCATGGAGGCGCAGGCCCAAGACGTGGCCGGGTCCTGTGACGCCTGTGAGGCCGGCGGCCAGCGCGTGCTGAGCCGCTGGATCCTCACGCTGCCCATGGTCTTCGCTATGAGCATCATCTGGTCGAGCGACCACGTGAGCAAGACAGACGTCCAGGCCTGGATGGAGCTGCTGTCGTCGCAGACGCAGCTCCCGGGCGACGACAGCGAAGGAGACGGACAAGGCAACCAGAAGACGCTGGATCTCGGCCGCATCTTCCGTCTGGATACGTCCAGCGGCGACAGCTCCATGTACTCGTTCCGTGGCCTTGTGTGCTACTACGGACGCCATTACGTGGGCTTCTTTGCCAGTCGTAGCATGGAGGACGGTGTGGCCCGCGAGCGCTGGTTTCTCTTTGACGACACGCGCGTCAAGCGTGTGGGCACGTGGGCGGACGTGCGTCTGCGCATCGAGCGCGGCGGCTACCAGCCCACGCTGCTCTTCTACGAACGCAACGGCATTGAGCACGACAACCTGGAGCAGATCGCCACGGACATTCACAAGTGGTGGGAGCAGTCAGCCGACGGCCAGCAGCAAAGCGACGACAAACCAGACGAGAAGCTGGACGAAGACGGCGTGCTGCTGGGTGCTGCACCACACGAGGTCCAGCTGGGCGGCAGCGCCGAGGACGAGCTGCTGGCTCGCATGGAACGCAGCGTGCAACTCACGCAGCAGCAGCCGCTGGCGCCGCTGGTCGTCCCGACCAAGCCGAGTGGGAGGAAGATCCCCACGAGTCCCATCGCGCTGCCGCCGCGTGTGCCCTCGTCCATGCCGACTCGACACCGTGCAGACCCGCGCTCCGGCTTCTACGACGAAGATCTGCACCTGATGCACCAGTCGGCTCAGGATACTCTGTCGCGACTCAACGGGATCTTGTCCAAGGACAAGAAGCCCCCGGCATCCACGCCTGCGGACGGCCGGGAGATGCTGCGGATGGCCATGTCCATGTCCATGAGACGCTCCGTGCGCCAGCGAGACTACTCGATCCATCGGCTTGAAGACGTTGAGCTGGACGTGAACCCGGACGAGATCTTCGCAGACGACGACGACGTGGATGAAGAAGCGAAGCAGCCGACGAACGCGGCTGACGCGTCCGCGACGGAAGAGCTCCAAGTGCCGCTCAAGGTCGTGGACGTGCGCTTGAACGCCTCGGATGGAGGCATCGGCCTGCTGCTCGAGGAGAGCGCGAGCGGTGGCAGTCCATCCACCTCGACCATCGCTAGCGCTAAGAACACCTTCACGGTCTCGGGCTTCGAGGTGAATGGCGCTGGCACCAAGCTGCCGGCGGAGGCCAGCGGCGCCATCTGCGCTGGAGACGTCCTCGTGGGCATTAACGGCCATGTGCTGGAGGATGAGACACTCACGGACGTCCTGACGCTGCTCTGGACGGCGCCCAACCCGGTGCAGCTCACCTTCCACCGCATGATGCCTTGGACGTGTCCGCGTTGCACGCTGATGAACGATCCTTCCGCTTCCGTGTGTGCGGCGTGTGAGCACGAAGTGGCGCTGCAGAGCGCCGCCACGCTCGTGAAGAAGCCGGCGACCACGGTGCTGTGAGGCCGGCTACACGCACGTATGGACGAGCGCTTGGTCCTCGTCACCAAGCAGCCGTCTCGACGTGGCCAGCGCGACAGGAAGCCGTAGTGCTGACATTCCAGCCCCCAATTGACCTGCAATAACACGCGTTCTGTCATGGGACGAGGTGAATCACACCGAAAGGATGGTCGCACACTTTCGATCACTCACCTTTTCTTTAGCCGATGTCGTACTTGTGTTGTGAGAGCCCAAACGGAGCCCAAGGCAAGACGCAGACTTGGTAGTACCCGACAAGTCCAGCAATGCTGCGGTCGCTGCTGGGCGAGATCGAAAGCCAATCAGTCGCCTCCGCGGTGGCCGGTCTGGTCGTTCTCGTCGTGGCCTTATACTTCACCAGGAAGACTGACAGTTCGGAGACCGGGGAACCACCGTACGTGAAGTCGACGCTGCCGCTGCTGAGCAATACGCTGAACTTCATGCGCAACGCTCCGCGGCTGCACGACTGGTTCGCGGATGTCCTCGTACCGCGCGACGGGCAGCCCGTGCTGCTGCGACTTGTTGGCCGTCCGGATATGCTGCTCACGGCGCGCCCCGAGCACTTCGAAGAGGTTCTCAAGACGCAGTTTCACAACTTCCCCAAGAGCACGTACGTGCACGAGGTCTTCTTCGACATTGGAGGCGACAACATCACGACCACCAACGGCGAAACGTGGCGGCGTCAGCGGCAAATCTTCCTTCGCCTCCTCAGCGCGCGGGCGCTACGCGAGCACATGACGCCGTTGTCGCAGAAGCACGCCGCAGTGCTCTGTGACGTCCTGGGGGCCACGGTGACCTCTTCAGAGCCGTTGGATGCCTTTCATCTTCTCCACAACTACACGCTGGACGCGAATGCAGACCGACGAGCAGCCCATAAAGCTGTCCATGGTGCGCGACCTCGCCGTTGCTGCGGTGGTGACAAGCCGCGACACCACGGCGGACGTCCTGAGCTGGCTGCTGCACGTGCTTGGTCAAAATCCACGCGTGAAGAAGAAGTTGCGTGGCGAGCTGCTGGCCAAACTGCCTCGACTGGCCTCGGGTGACAGCTACATGCCGTCAATTGAGGAGATCAGCACCGTAACGTACGTGGAGGCTACGAACCGCGAGGTGCTGCGGCTGTATCCGCCTGGGCCGTTCATCACTGTGCAATGTGCGCGTGACGTGGTGCTCGCAGACCGCACGTTCGTGGCCCAGGAGACAGATATGGTCCCTGCCTTCTACACGACTGGGCAACTCACGAGTGCCTGGGCCCAAGACGCTGCGTCCTTCGTGCCCGAGCGTTTCCTGGGTCTGCAGACGAGCGAGCTGTTGACGGTGCCACCCACCCACCTCTGCGCCATCAGCACTGGACCGCGGAGCTGCGTGGGGCAGAGCCTGGCCATGACTGAGATGAAGATTGTGCTTGCCATCGTAGTGGATCGCTTCCGCTTTGAGCCGGACGCACAGCAGAACGAGGTCGTGGGCGCAGAGGCGCTGACGCTCGGGATGAAACATCCGCTCCTGATGCGCGTGGAGCGTGTTGTAGCGTCAAGTGCAAGTGGCGTGGAGTGATCAGTGTGGGGGAATGAGTGGAGCGCGCTGGTGCAATGCAACGACACCATAGGGCCTGCTCACCACTCAGAACGCTGTCAGAAGTACCGGTATCGATGGGTGGAGTGCACTTGTCAAGCACGGACGGTTCAATGGCTAGTACCAATCGGCAACTGGATCTTTCGCCGTCCTCTTCGTTAAAATACGTGACCTTGAGTCTGCATCGCTCACTCGGCATTAGCGTTGGTTTCTGTGGGAGCTATGATGCCCATCTTTTTGAGTAGAGCCGCCGTCGCTGGCGTCGCTGTTCAGGTGCAGCAGAAAGCATATCAGCTTGGGAGTCCTTGACACGCTAGTGAGACAGTGCGGCAAGTGCATCCATGCGCACCTGAAACAGGGACCTCAAATGGTGAATCGTGGCCACTGGTGTCCTGACGCTTTGCCTTGGGATGCCGGGCTGGAGTGTTATCAGCAGAATTCGATGAGCGCGATCGCAGCGCCTCCTTCGGAGATCCAAACATATGCTCCTGCTTGGCAACCTGCACAGAGGAAAGACACACGCGGTGAGTTGACAACGACAGTGGCAATACGCATACAGTCGTGCACACGATTCAAGTGAGATGCACCGGTTACCTCGAATTCCAGCCGGTCCTTGTCAAGCTTGACGGCTTGCTCCTGCAGCAGCTTCCGCTCCTTTTCTAGGTTTTTCCGCTGCAACGCCAACTCTCGTTTTGCGTACTCCAGCTCTTCGGAAGCGTCTCCGTTTGGCGAAAATTCGATGATCTTGGCGGCAGACTTGCTCTCAGCAGCTTCTCGAGACCCCAATCGCATCTTGGCGGCAGATTTGTGGTGGCCTCCTGTACGAACCAAACGCATGTCCCTCGCAGGTGACGATAGTGACGCTTGCAGAAGCTGATCTTGCTCCGTGATGACGGCGTGTGCTTCATCCAGTTTCTGCCGCAGAATCTCAATCACTTGCTTGTCGTTCTTGGCCTCCGCCAAAGGTTTTTCGTCTCGAATAACCTCTTCCAGATGTTTCAGCTTGTCGTTCAGCGCTGCCATCGACTCAGAGATATATTGTGGGAGCCCTTGCTTCGTCGCCATATTGAATGGAGTGGGTGCAAAGTCGTCAATTGGCGCACTGGCCAGTTTCTCCAGTTCAGTGGTATCGCCGCCCACCGTTTTCCTGGCAGTATGGCACATACTTCACGGTAAGTAAACGCACACCATGCTGCACGGCCCACTTTGCGCGAGACATAAGGGAGCAGCAAGGAGCATCGTACTGTGCGAGGAAGAGCTGGACGGTCTTCTTGTAGCGGGATGCCAACGATTCCAACTGTCGTTGAAGTGTATCGTAATTCTTCCCCAGCGCTTCGTTATCAAATAGCAGCTCCGCTTTCTTCCGCTCGAGATTCTCCATGATCTGCTTGGTCAGTTTGTTCTCTTTGCTGTTAGTAGCAGTCGCTGCCTGCTTCCTCTCCGCGACACCGTTCAATGTCTTCGATAGCACAATCCCCTGCAGCAGAGGCAATGGCAACAATGGTGGCGAAAATGATCGCATGTGAGAAATCGAGCGTATCCAACGAGCAGGGCAGTCAGATAGGCACAGCACGTACTCGCTTTTCTTTCGCAGATCGGGCGACGGAGTCCTGCAGATTCTTCCGAAGACGCGCGTACTCGGTGTCTTTGCGCCGTAGCTTTGCCTTGAACGCCGTTTCAACGCCTTGCAACCTGACACAATAGTAACAGTGTGAGTTCTGACCCTAGTCCAGCTGTGCATCCAATCATTGACATCCCAACACGCAATCCTAGCGCAGAAACGTACCGCGCGCAGTTCACTTCGAGAGCCTTCTTCTCGGCCAGCAGCGATTTTCTCTCGTTGAGGAGTGTCTGCTCCTTTGCCTTGAAGATGTTTTGCTGCTGTGCGCTGTTCTGCTTGAGGGTCTCCAGCTCCGCCGCCAAGGACTGCGCGACGTGAGTCTTGCGCCTCAGTTGCTTCTCCAGCCCGCTTAAGGTTTCGCTCAGGCGGTTCTGGTGCTCGAGCTCCCGGTTGCGAACATAAAGAAGGTAGCTCACGAGATCCAAGACGTCGCGGAGGGCCTTCTCCGCATCCTCTTGCTTCTGCGAGGCCTGTCCGTTTTGATCCGCAGCCACGACCTCCCACACCTTGCTCAGGTCCAGCTTGCAGACGCGGTCCACATCATCCTGCTCGCCCGATCGCTTCGCCAGAGCCGCGCGGGTCCCATTAACATTCACGCCGCCGTCTTCCGCGCCGGGCCCCGCTACAGCCGACATGGCCGCTACGTGCTCCAGCTGCTCGTTCAGATATTGCTGGCTATCCTCGACGGACTGGTTCCTCGGCAGGCGCCAGGAGCTGACCGACTCGGCCGTAGCCGCCGCAGCTGTCATCCTCATCAGCTCGCTTACGCTGTCCTGGTTGCTATTGCCGCCGTAGCTGTAGCTGTAGCTCTGGTCAATCTCCTCTTCCTCCATGTGCGCGGGCCACGCTGTCCGCCGCGAGGGCGACTGGGACTTGGCCTGCGGCTCGTCGTCATCCGCGTCCTCGGACCGCGGCCGCTTGGAGCGGTTGAAGGACGAGGTGAAGTCCATCATGAGCCCGTTGGTGCCTCGCCCCGAGCGCCCGCGGCTGCGTCCACCGCCCTCCATCTTCGCCACGTTCGTTTCCCTTTGCTTCCCGCTACTGATCTTCCTGGAGTAAATGCGCGCAGTTCAAACTGAAAGGGCACCGTCACTCTGCTAGCTTCAGTGATTGGTCAAAAGAACGCGTTCTGGCCAATCCGAGATCGCGTGGAGCGTTTCCAAATGCAATTGTACCGTTTCTCGTCCAATGGAATCATCGCGTGGTACCGATGGCTGAAAGGCAACCTTGCGCAAAAGGCAACTCGCACCCACCCAGCCGTCACTATCCAATTCAAAGCAAAGCACTCGGAGAGCAAGCATGAGCGACACGGCGGAGCAGATGGAGGCGGAGATGCAGGCGTTCTTGCAGCAGCACCAGGCGCAGCTGGTGGCGGCGCAGGTGCCCGAGCGCCTCTGGCCCGTGGCCTACTACAAGCTCAAGTAAGGACAACACACGGTACGTTTCTAGGCGAGGCAGACGACGCAAAGGGAGCTGACCATCGCCACGCATCCGCGTCCGCGCTCGCACGATAGGCACGAGGTGTTCGACGCTGGAAATTACTTCTTCCTGGCGCGTGATGAAGACGAAGATCTGCACGTTGTGGTGCGCGACGACGTGGACCTGGCGCCTATGCAGCCCGACTCGGAGGAGGCGCTCTTCCTCGTGGACCACGCCTGGACTTTCACGGCGGAACAGTGTCTCAAGCAGCTGAATGCCATGCCGCCACTACTGCAGCGCATGGAGAACCTCATGCAGATCAGCTACGAGGGCGCGATCTCGACGGACGAGCGCGTGCGCGCCGTTTCCGAGCGCGTGTGGCGCTACGCCAACACCTACCAGCTCGGCAACACTAAACCCGAGGAATCGACGCCCATCTGGTACGTTATGGACGAGGTTGGATCGGCTATCGAGCACGGCGCAGCGCCCAATGTGCGTATGGCACCCTTCTACTTTGCTGCTTCGCAGTGCGCGTTCTCGCTCGTGTGGACGGTGGAGAGTGTGGAAGGCGGCGACTTCCTCGCGCGCGATTACTTCCCGGAGCAGCCCGCAGACTCGGACATGCGGACGGCGTTGCTTGCTGCACAATTCTACGAGCCTGGAAAGGAGGGCGGCGAGTTCGTGGATGAGCTGGAGGAGGTGGTGACGCGTCGTCACCAGGAGTACACTCTGGAGAAGGCCGCGGCCAAGTTCCACGACATTGTGAGTCGCGACTCGGAGACTCACCCGGACCCGGCGACGACCACATCCTCTCCTTCGCTTGAGGTGTCTCTTGCCGGTTCGGAGCCGCTCCAATTGTACACGAGTGAGTATCGTCGTCACTCCTGTGACGTAGCTAGCGTTGGTCCCTGGGATACTGACGTGTGTCATCTTATTTGCTTGTCATGTAGATTTGCGCCTAATGTATGACTACCCCAAGCACCCGCGTATGGCTCTGGTGGAGAGTGAGGAGGAGGCGCAAATCGTTTGGCCGACGTGGCACCTCAAGGACTTTCAGAAGTATGCGGCCAACGAGCGCGTGCAGATCATTAACCAGTTCCCGAACGAGAAGATCCTCACGTGCAAGGACCTGCTGTTCGAAATGTGCAAGCTGCAGAACGGCGGCGTCAAGCCCGACTGGCTTGCCGAAACATACAACATGGCAAGCGAGTTCCCTGAGCTCATGCACGACTACATCCTCCACGACAAGGCTGCTCGCGCCGAGGATGGCGACGAAGATGAGGCCAACCACTGGATCTGCAAGCCCTGGAACATGGCGCGCTCCATCGACACGTGCATCGCGCAGAACGCGCCTCATCTAGCCAAGCTCACGGAGACAGGGCCCAAGATCGCCTGCAAGTACATTCACCGGCCGTTGCTGATCGACCAGCGCAAGTTCGATCTGCGCTTCCTGGTGATGGTCAAATCGACGGAACCGCTGGAGGTGTACGTGAGCGGCGTGTATTATCTGCGTATCGCCAACAAGCCCTTCGCCATGGACGACTTCCAGGACTTCGAGAAGCACTTCACCGTCATGAACTACACGGAGCACACCGTGCGCATCATGGCCACGGACGAATTTATCCAGCGCTTCGACGATGAGTACCCGAGCGAGGACTGGCCAGCTGTGCACGCGGAGATCTGTGCGTCTATCAAGCAGCTCTTCCAGTTCGCCACGGCGCAGCCGCCGCCGCTGGGGCTGGGCCGCTGTAACAAGTCGCGTGCGCTCTACGGCGTGGACGTGATGCTTTCGTGGGAGATGGATAAGGCCTCGGGCGACGAGCGTCTGCGGCCGGTGATCCTCGAGGTGAACTTCCAGCCGGACTGCTCGCGCCCGTGCAAGTACTACCCGCACTTTTACCAGGACCTCATGAACGTACTGGTGCTTGGCAAGCCGGAGGATACCGTGTACGGCGCCACGCGCCTGTAGTGGGCAAGGCGGTGGATCAGCGACACATTGTACGTTCCACGCATTCGCAGTGCTCTTGCTAATCTCGACATGACCCGCCTGCTTCCACTTCTCTGCCTCCCGTCCGTGTGTGGGTGTAAACTCGCGTCCCCCACCGATCTCATTGAACCAATATGTCGCTGTAGATAACCCCGCGCTCTTTAGCATCCCTTGTTGCTGTCAGTCAAGACGTCAAGCGCCGGTAGTGCAGCACAAGCGGCTCCGTCTGATGCTGGAGCTGCCAGATCGTGCGCTGGATGAAGTGCACCGAGAGCTCAGGCCCCACCGTGGTGTCCATGCACGCCATCTCCAGCGGCTCGTCTTGCGGGAGCTTCAGCCGCTTGCACACCAGTTTGCGCAGCTCAAACATCTGCAGCACACGCCCAAGAACAGACGGGCATGAGACTCGAGCATCGCAGGTGTCGTACTGGCTGCTGACAACCGCATCGACGTGGCGCTGTACCTTCAAATCGCCGTCTACTTGGAGGAATGGACGTGGCAGTGCTGGCAGCAGCCGAGAGTCACTACAGACCAGCAGACCAAGGCAGTCAGTCACCCGCATGCATCCGTCACCCGCACCAGCTACGCGTCTCCTTCGCCACGTAGACGCCAGACGTACATTTGCTGCGGGAAGACCTGGATCCCGAACTGTCGCTGGGCCAAGCAGCCTCCAGGACTGTCGGATGCAGTCGCCACCGACCTCTTCTCTGCGGCTTTCGCCTTGGTGCGGACGGCGGCGCGCTCCCTTTCGCCACTTGCTCTCGTCGCGGGCTTCGCTGGTGTCGAGGCCGGAGTGAGCACTGGCGCCTCTTTCCGCTTGAAGTTGTTCTGAGTGTAGAAGGCGCGCTCTTGGGCGGCGTCCTCCGTCTTGTAGTCGGGGAAAATGCGGTCCACCACGTCTTGCAGTCGTTGATCCGAGCTGCGCACGAGAACGACGACCACAGAGTCCGTCAGAGGTGGCGCGTTGCTCCATGCGGCCAATGCTAACGTCCTCGCTCGCAGTCTTCGCCAACGCACATTAACGTGGCGACTGGGCGTGCGCTGAGCGTAATGCCGCACTTGGGGCACGTGAGCCCGCCCTGCACGAGCACATGGCGGTAAATGCAGCTCTTGCAAACTGCAGCGCCGTGAGCGAGCCACGGCACGAGCAACAGCACCAAGAAGCGGGAGATTCGGCGGTTAGCACCGTCTCCGATACGCTCCAGAGCACAGAGACGCCCTCAATGCAGGAGCTACGCGCTGTGGTGGCGGCGATAGCGACGCGGTCACGCACAAGAATGCAGACAGTCGGGGATGGTGTGCGCGTCGCGCAGCATGCCGCGGCACAGCACGCAGCCCAGATGCTCCGTCAGCTCCGCCAGCCGTACCGTCACCTACCAGCCGCGCACCCGCACACAGAGCGAGAAGGTGAGCGCATGCAGCAAGCAGGGAGGCCGCAGCGGGCGCCGCATTACCGTGCGCGCGCCCGTAGTCGCCATCTTGGTCGGTCGGGCTCACTTGTGCTTCCAGTGGGGTGTTGGTCCGGGCGAGCCATCGCATCTGGTGTGGCCCACACGGCGCTCCTGGACCGAAAAGCCCCGAGCACCCGCTCAATTGCGCGTTCTCCGACGTGATCTCGTGGCTGCGACTGCCCCTCCGAGCACCATGCTCAAGGGGCTCTTCTACAGCGAGTTCGACAATATTGCGGGGCCCGTGATCGTCTTCCAGGCGCCCGAGGAGTGCGTGCGCTGCCGGTGCCTCTCTGCGCGAGAGCCGAGTCTCCGCAGTCACGCTTGTGGGCGCCGTACTCACGTGCGTTGTCGCTGCTGTTGGCTTCTGGGCGCGGGCCGTGCTCTTGTCGCGGTAGTGTGCTGAGCAACGAGCTCTTCGACAGCGTGTCCGGGTATATCATCATCGACAAGGCGCTGTGCGGGAAGATCATCACGGGTGCGTGGCGCAGCTTTGGGCTTGTTCGTGGGCGGTAGCGGCGCGTCGAACCCCTGGGCGCTGGCTCACATGTAGCGCTCTCTGTGTGCGTCTATCTCGCTGCGTACTGCTTGGAACAGTGTGCGTGCAGAAGATGAAGATCGTGGGCTATCCCGTGTGCATCGAGGATGACAAGTACTACCGCAACGCGCTACTCTTCAACATCGGCTTCGTCTTCGACGAGCACGTCGAGACGGCGCCGTACCGCCCCATCCTGCGCAAGGTTCGCTCTCTCATCAGTACTAGTACTCCGCTCTTCTTGGCGTTGCTGGACGTCGAGGACTCACCACTGTGCTGCACGTACGCGTGGCTGTATCGTGTCGTCTAGCTGGGCTCGCTGGTGGAGAGCATGGAGAAGGAAAGCGGGTTCCTCTACAACTCGGACCGCAAGGCGCTCCTAGGCACCATCCTGCCGCAGATCCTGCGTGACCTCACGCTCAACGGCGAGTGCACTATCCCTGTGGACACGGCCAACATCATCAACCTCAAGCTCTTCCCCACGCTGCAAGACCCGTCGCCGGTCTTTGAGTACCAAGTGCCCGTGGCCATTCGCGACCTGCGCGCGCTCCTTGAGAACAGCGGTGAGCGCTCTCATCTCTCTGACCACCTCTAACCGCTTGTGTCTGCTTTGCGGCTGACTTGTGGCGTTGTGGTACAGCGGAATGGGACCTAGCGCTCCAGCAGATCGTGCCCTTCATCGACGGCGTCAAGTACGTCAAGCGCATTAGCATGGAGGCGGACGTGGAGATCGCCATCGTGAAGAAATGCGTGCGCCAGCTGCTGTACTATGGCTGCGTGGCGCTCATCGACATCTTCCTGCACTCCAACATCTACACCACGACGCCCAAGATCTCTCGCCTGGCAAACGACACCAAGCTGCAGGCGGAATGCGCCGTGTACATCGCCAAGTCGGGCCAGACGCCGCCGTCCTTCGCGCGCATCTTCGCGCTCTACTGCTCCGTGCAGCCCAGTCTCCGCATGAGCGACTTTTGCGTCGTGTACACCGAGTCGCTCGTGCACGTGGACGTCCGGCGCTTCATCACTTTCGGCCTCATCCACGGCTTCTTGCGTCGCGTGCATCGGTATCCCATCTACATCGATCGCAATCTGCCGAGTGCGAGCCAGCAGACGCAGCAGCAGCCGCAGCAGCAGGGCGGGCAGCAGACGCGCGCCTTTGGACTCTCCGCGACGACTTCGCCGTCGTTGACGGGTATGAGCACTGTCGGGGTCCCCCCAGCGTCTCAAGGAGGAAATGGGGCTATCGCGGGCGGCAATGGAGGTGCGAGCGGCAGCCCAGGCAACGTGGCGCCCATGTCGTCCAACAAACGCGCCATGGCCGCCAAGGCCAATCAACTGGAGAAGGACGTGCTGCGCATGATGGACGGCGCGCACCACACGGACGAGATCTGCACCAAGCACCTGTTGCGCTTCGCCGACGTGGAGGCCACGATCCAGATGACGCCCAACTGCTTCGCCGTGCACAAGTAGGCCGCGACGTTCTCATCCAGCTCCGTTGTAGACGCTCGTGGACGATGGTGGACGGTGAAAGCACGACACTTAATATTTATGTGGTGTCCCCGCTTGAGCTCCGCCGCGTGGACAGCCAGAGCCGAGAGGGGAATGCACACTTGACGCGGTCGTCCGCGCGGTGTGTACTAGTACTCCACTCTACTCCATCCAGAAGCCCGAGATCTCCATGTTCATGACCAGCGTGAGGTAGTTGACCAGCTCTTCCTTAGTGTGGTAGAGCGGCAGGTCGATGCGGTTGAAGCACGTGTGGCCCTTGGGCATGAGCCCCGTGGGCGGCGGCCCGCGGGCCACGAACTGGATGGTGAACCTCCGCACGCGGCCGTCGCTGCTCACGAGCGCCTTGAAGCCTTGCACGGGCACGCGCGAGGTGCCCGTGGCGAACTGCAGCAACCGGGCGCGCTCCTCGCTGGAGAAGGCGGCCAGACTCTCCCAGAACCAGTTGAGCACGCGCGTCTCGGCGGGCGTGGGCTTCTCCAGCTTGATCCAGCGCACTTCGCTGTGCGTGTGCCAGTCGTTGACGTCCAGCTCAGGCACGCCCGAGAGCAGCAGGTCGAACTCCTGGTAGTCGAAAACCGTCATGAGGAACTGCGGCATGACGTCGTAGAAGCCCTTGAGCAGCGCGCCCAGCTGCTCCGAGATGCTCTCGAACATGTAGTGCTTGAGCAGCAGCTCCAGGTACTCCTTCTTGTTGTCGTCCGTCACGTCGCGCTCGCTGCCGCCCGGCACGAGTTCTACCGTAGCCGACTTGCCCTCGCTCGTGATCACCTGCACCGTAAAGTCGATGGCCAGCAGTTCCGCGTGGTCGTTCTGCTTCATCCACATGGCGTTCTTGTGCAGGTCCTCGTCCAGGAACTCTAGATCCGAGAAGGAAATGGGCACGCCCAGCATGTGCTTGATGAGCGGCAGCGCCAGCGACATCTTCATGTTGTAGCCCTCGATGAGCGCCTTGGCCAGCAGTCGGCCCACGAACTCGTAGTACACGAGGTGGTTGGGCACCTTGGATGCCGATGCCGGGTTGATCCAGTAGCCCATGTTCTCGCCCTTGGTGGCGATGAAGAGCCCAAAGTCGTCGTTGAAGAGCGAGTCGCTCAGGATCTCGTACCACTCGCGGATCAGGCCGCCCGCGTCCAGCCCGGGCTCGTTCTCAAAGTAAATGCGCAGGCGCTCCCAGAAGCGGCTGGACGGACACTTGAGCATTTGCTCGAGCGAGTCGCTGATGAGGTGCTCGCGCCGCACCACAAACTGGATGTGGCCGTCGTCGTAGCTGCGCCAGCGCTTCTGCACCTGCTCGAGGAACCAGCGGTTCTTGTCGTGGAACGTGAGCGCCGCGATCTCCTCCAGGTCGTCCTCGCACTCGCGGCGCCGACTCGTCTCGGCAAAGTCCACGGCACCCGCGGGCGCCCACTCAAAGCCGCCTTCGCCGTCTTCGTGCCGCACGTAGCCCGTGGACACGGCCGTGTCGTTCAGGTCGTCAAAGCGGCGGCCCTCCTCGCCCATGGCGCCCAGCCCCATGGCGCTGCCCAGGTTGCCTTCCTCCTCCTCGCCAATGTGCTGCAGGCCGCGAGACGTAGACGCGAGCCCGCGACTTGTGGACGCGGACGCGTCCGGCCCGCGAGAACTGGCGGGGTTGAACGGGTTCATCATCGAGTAGCCGGCCATCGTGGGCCGCTCCTCGGCCTCCTCGAGGCGCTTGAGCGCCGTGGCGCGCAGCGGCTCGAAGGACGGACGGCCCACATAGTTAGTGCTGGCCGAGAGGAACGTGTTGCCCGGCTGCGTGTCCTCGTCCACGCCAAAGTCGCGCAGCGCCAGCGCAATGTTCTCGTTGTCTTCGCGCAAGGACGAGGACGAGGACCCGCGGCTGTGGCCAGAGGCGCGGTTCACGCTCATGTCGCCGCCCAGGATGGCCGTGCCGTTCCCCGGGGGGGTGCTGAGCCCGCTGTAAGCGCGCTGGTCCTTGGTGTGGGCGGCGTGGCCGTCGTTCACGTCGTCGTGCGCGTGCTGCGCGTCGATGCGCACCCAGCGCATGATGCCGTCCGTGCCGCGCTTGCGCTTCCAGAGGTGGCGGCGCACGGCGGCCTTCTGTCGTGACGTGAGGTCCATCTGCTTGAGGCGCCGCACGTGGAAGGAGCGCACGCGCGACTGCTGGTTGAGCATGCTCTGGCTCAGGTCCTGCAGGTCGCGCTTGTGCAGACCCGAGGCGCGCGCGAGCGAGGGCGTGTTGGTGACCACGCGCGGCGTGCCGCACATGACGCACGACGTCTTGCCCGGGTGGTTGTCGTGGAAGCAGATGGAGCACGGCCACTCCTCCTCGCCGCGCGCCACGAACGAGTCCACGAGGTGATGCCGCATCATGTTGTTGTTCTCGTTGTCGCGCTGCAAGAAGCGCTCGATCTTGCGCGCGTAGCTCCAGTAGTACCAGATGCTGCCCATGAGCACCACCAGCGCCAGCGCCAGGAACACGTACACCAGCGCCGCCATGCCCGCGCTCAGCTCCTGCCCGAAGATGGCCGTCATGCTGGCCGCCTCCTCGCCTTCTGCCTGCCTTCTCCTGCTTGGTACTGAACGCGCCGAATGGAAGACTGACTGTAAACGGCCAGTCGAAGGGCTAATGCCGCCCGAGTTAACCTCCCCGCTCTGACTGCTCTTCCGCCCCGCGCTTGTGCGGGCAGAGGCGCTGGCTCTTGCGTCCCGGACGGGACAGTAATGCCAGCGGAGTTAAAGCGGTGGGCACCGATCGGGATTGGTCAGATGAGCTAAGGCTAGGGCAACGAGGGGCCACCACTTGGACGGACCCAGAGCTTGTAACTGTGTGCGTGACGCTAGTCTGTGACGCTAGCCTAAACGCTGCTCGTGGCGGCATGGACAAACCGCCAGGACATGCCTGCATGGAGCAGAGCGCTGGCCAGGAAGGCTCATGGCGCCGCGCTCTGTCTGGCCACCAGGCATTTCGCTCTGACGCACGCAGAACTCAGACCAAGAGACGCCTCTGAACGCAAGTGCGACCGGAAGCGAGCAGGTCGCAGAAACGTCAGGCTGGGCTCAAGAGACTCCGCGCTCCAAGCAGCCCGACGACCGAGTGCAACACGCTCAAGGCTTTTGGCCGTGGGGACGACCACACGATGTGCAACGGGGGCGGAAAAGTCCTCGAAACGAGCAAAACGTATCATCGGCTATGATTCATAGCGGACGGTCGCGGCCGCAGGCCACAGCCGAGCCCCACCGCCCGGGCGAGAGCAGTCTATGCGCCGGGTGGACAGTGCGTTCCCGATGACGCCCGCAGTGGCCGGCCGGCGCTCGAGCATGGAGCATCGGGCGGTTATGCATAGGGAGTTCTTGATTGGAGTACCGGTAGATTGCTACTTGGAACCGGTACTCACCGGTTCTGCTCGCTCCCCACATCATCCGAGCCATTCCAAAGGCGAGTGGCTCGCAACACCTTCGCGGGCGATGGCGGTGGTGCAGCGGCTCCGCGCGCGCGTGCAGCGCTGGCAGCAGCTGGGCCGCTACTACGTGAACAAGTGGCACTACGACGGCTCCAAGTGGGCGGACCGCGTCTGGTACGGCGGCGGCAGCACGGGCAACGGCCCGGCCGTGGCCTCTGTGGCCTTCATGATGACACGCAGCATGCGCCAGCAGCTCCGCGACGCCGGCTTCCCAGCCGCGGAGATCTCGGCCATGCAGCCGGCAGTAGCGCAGCGGATCCTGTCCGACAAGCTCAGCTACGAGGCCTACGTGGCGCAGCGCAAGCAGGCGGAGGCCGAGGCGCAGGTGGCAGAAGCCGCGGAGCAGGCCAAGCGCTCCTTGGCCGAGGAAGCAGCGGCCACGAAGGAAGCGAGCGCGGAGGTTGTGGCGGTGGCGCCGGTGGCTGACGCCCACGACTCCCAGGAGAAGAAGGAGCGCAAGCCGAAGACGGCGGTGGCGCTCGTGCAGGAGGACAAGGCGACGGAAGAGCAGAAGAACTGAGGCGAGGCTCAATGCGACGCGCGCTTTCCAGCAAGACAAGCATCGCTATTTATCAGTCCGTTGCATCGGATCCCGCCATCCATTCGGCTCGTGCGCAGCCTCGTGCGCTCCTTCGAGGCAGGAGCTTGCACGCAGCCAGCGCGGTGGGTTGCGGCGCTCGCTTATGTGGTTCGCAGTGGCCGTCGACGTGGTCTTGACTCGGCTTGGGTTCTCGTCCTCGATCGCTCCGCCGCTTGCTTGTCTCGTGTACATGAAGAGGGGGTCCAGGAGATCGCAGCCCGCTTGACGTTCTGCACACGCTCTAGCGCGTCCTCCTTCAGCTCAGCGCCGCCTTGGCACGTGCAAACACGTCGTCCCAAGAGCTGAGTGCGATGGCGAGTGCCAACTGCCCGCCCTCCCACAGCAGCACGAAGAAGACGCCGTAGGCTGCGCGCGCGCCCCAGCGCTCCGTGAAGTAGACCCAGAGCGCCGCGCCCAGCAGGTACAGCAGCACCAACAGCCAGTAGACGCGGTAGAAGCCGCGCCGCAGCGCGTCGTGGCTCGTGGTGCGCTGCCACTTGGAGCGGTGCAGTGAGGCCAGCACGCCGTGCTCCAGCAGCTGCGCACCCATGGCGGACAGCAGCACGGCCGCCGCCACACAGGCGCCCACCACGCCCACGCGCAGTAGCACCGTCGCTAGTGCTAGCGCCTGCCACAGCAGCCACGTCGCTAATGCCGTCCACATACCGCTCTCGACTCGCTTTCGCCTTTGCGGTGGCTGGAAGCCTGAACGGGGCAAACGCATTTGATTGGCGAATTATTCGTCAGAATCGATCACCCATTGGTTAATATGCTTGAAACCTGGTCTCCGAGAGATCGCGAGCTCAAATCATCGGAGTGTCAATGGGCAAGTTGGTGGCGGGCGAAGCTGCTCATGTGCTCGTGGCTGGCGCGCTGTGCACGGCGCTGCCCTCGTGCTGCCGTCCCGAGCGCAGCTCCGCAGGATCTTCGTCCTCGTGGGTGCTGGCTGTGCGCGTGGTGCGCGTCCACGCAGCCGCAGGGCTGTGCTGTTTGTCCTGGAGCTGCTCGTCTTCACAAGCCTCCTCGACGGCCAGCCGCGAGCACACGTTGTGGCTTCCAGAGCGCAGCGTAACGCGTGTGGCTCGCGCAGCACCTAGCGCAGATGCTGCGCTGGGCCGTGGCGCACACGACTCGCGCTTCGAGCAGGACAACCCGCTGGCGGAGCTCTGGACGGCCGCAGACAGCTCCGACTTGGGTCGCTTCACGCTGGCCAAACAGCGCGTACCGCAAGGCCAGCGCGTGCTCAAGGCTGCAGCTTTCGCGGTGGTGGTGCGCCAGGCGCTGGCTCGTCGGCGCTGCCACTGGTGCTTCTCCGCGCTGCGCACCAAGGCCGTACAATGCGGGGACTGCCGCTTCGCGCGCTACTGTTCGCGCGACTGCATGGCCGCCGACGCGCCTCTGCACGACTTCCAGTGTGTTGCATTGCGTGTGCTGCAGACACCAGACGCGACGGAGAGCGCGGACGACGTGGAGACCGCCCGCTTGGCGCTGGCGGTGCTGAGTATGGAGCAATTGGTGCAGAATCCACGGGCGTTGGCACTGTTAGTGACCCACCGAGAGCCCGACGACCGTCGGATCACCAGCGACGTCACCGTGAAGCTATTGACGGACGCGACAGGAGGACGCGTGAGTCACACGCACGTGCGTCACACGCTGGAGCGCGTGCGCTGCAATGCCCACCCGCTCTTCCTGGACGGCGTCACATGTATAGGCAGCGGCGTCTTCCCCGACGCGGCCATGACGCTCAACCACTCGTGCGAGCCCAACGTGACACCCAGCTTCGATCCACAGACGCGTACCTTGGCCTTCCATGCTATAGTGGACGTCCCGCGTGGCCACGCGCTCGAGTACGCGTACGTTGAGCTGTTACAACCACGTACGCGACGTCAAGAGCTGCTGGCTGCTGGCTTTGGCTTCCACTGCACCTGCCGACGCTGCGCTTTGGAGAGCAAGAAGGCCACGGAGACGCAGCGACCCGAAGAAGACGCGAAGGAAGAGCGGGTCATGGAGCAGCTGGTGCGCTTCGTGGACGGCAGTAGGGGCGGCGACAGCCAGCAGCGGCTGGCGCGACTCAAGAACGAGTACGCGGGCGTCTTTGAGCGCAGCAGGGAGGCGCGATTCGCGCTCTTGTCGACGGAGATGCGGCTCTCTCGCGCGCGAAGCGATTGGCTGGGCGTACTGCAGGCGGCGGGGGCGCTGTTGGCCATCTGGAAGCGCTGTGGCCTTCCCGACAACTACCCGATGACCGAGACGCTGCATTTGCAGATGTACGTCGCGGCCAGCCACAGTGGGAAGCGTGACGTGTCCGAGTCAGCAGCGCAGCGAGTGAAGGAGATCCGACGGGTCTGTGGCTACACACGGCCTGAGGCCTTGCTCCTGGGAGTTCCGGACGCGAGGAAGCGCTAGGAGCGCGGGATTCGGCGCCTTCAGCATTTGATGGGCCGAGTGGAGAGCTGCCAGAAGGGGATCCGCAGCAGTCTGGGGTCGTCCATGCGCAGCATCACCGGACGCTGGTGCATGGCGATGGCTGTGCTTGTAGCTGTGTTCGTAGTGGCATCGCTGTCGTCGTGGACGTCCGTGAAGAAGACGAGTACGCGGTGGTTCCACAGGTGCTGGAAGTTCCGCAGCAGCGCCATGGACGACACGATGTCCCAGTCTTCGAACGAGATGACGTAGCGGCCGCCGTAGACCACGTAACCGAGCCGCACAAGCTCGTAGCCCGTGATGGCGAGCTCTTGTCTCGAACCTGCGGGTGTAATCGCCGAGCCCGACGTCTCTAACGCTGCCGAGTCGGCACGGAGGTAGACTGGGGCCTGTCCGATGCCTCCCACGTTGTTGATCCGCACACCCAGCGCCCGTTCCGCGCCTGAGAGCTCTTGTCCCTGCTTCCGGGTGATGGGAAGCGGTCTGGAGACCAGCAGAGGCACGAGGTTGAGGCCCAAGATGACCAGTTTGATGGCCACGAGCGTGCTGGCGTTGCCATTCATGCGCACGGCGAGGTCGGAGCTGAAGAAGTCGTGCAGCTTCATGCGGTTCACTTCGTCCGAGAAGACGGCCGTGCCTACTCGCCCGTCGACGCCAAACCAGCCCGAGGCGGCAATGTTCATACGGAAGAAGTGCATGGCCGAGAGCAGCAGCAGCGATGGCGCAAAGAGCGCGTCCGTGAGTCGACGCCGCAGAACTCGAGCCACGGTGTTGAGCAGGCTGTAGTAGAGCAGCAGACACAGCGCGATGGACGGGTACATGGCGAACCACGTCTCGGCCAGCGCCACCTGCGTGCCTTCCAGCTGGCAGCCGACGCTCCAGAAGGCGGCGAGCGCGAGCTTGAGTCGTGGCAGCAGCGTCACTGGCAGGTAGAGGAAGCTCTGCGCGCCGGCCACGCAGCCCAGGCCAGCGCTGTGCCACGTGGAGGACACCCCCGTGTAGTAGCTCGAGTGCAGCGTGAGCATGACGAAGGCCCAGCGCATGAGCAAGACTAGCATGGCGCCATTGGCGAGAAAGGTGCGCCAGTCGTAGACGCTCGTGCTGGTGCGACGCACGTAGCCCCGGAACCAGAACAAGCCGTGGCCGGTGCCGTCGCCGATGGCCACCGAGGCCTGTGTCACGATCTCGCTCTCCGAGGCAAAGTGGTCTCCCCACTGGTACTTGATCGTGTCGCGCGCGCAGTTGGCGCTCACGAGCTCGCAGTCCAGCTCCAGTCGCTGCTGGGTGTCCCAGTACCGAACGTTGAGGCCCACGACAGAGGCGACAGCGTCGGCCGTGGCCTCGGCAACCGTCTCAGAGAACCACTTGGAGCCGGACGGAGCCTCGTACCAGCCGTGACGCCACACCCCACCGGGTTGCTGCAGCCACGTGAGCACCGCAGCGTGTCGGCTGTGGCGTGAAGCGGCTCGGAGCAACGGCATCGTGGCCGTGGGGTTGGCGTACTGGCCCAGCAGTCGGAAGACGCAGGCGCTGCCGTCCAGACTCGGCATGGCGTACCGAGCGCGCACCGAGTTGTCCGAGTAGGGGAGGATGACGACGGGCAAGGCGTGCTCGACCTGGAGCACCACTTGGCTCTCCAGACCGTCCACCACGCGCACGTAGCGCGCGCTGGGCTCCGAGAGCGTGACGTTGTACCCGAGCGCCGAGCAGGCGTCCACGATGCCTTCGAGCGTGCTCTCGATGACGTCGCACGTGTTGGAGAAGCCGTCGTAGGCGCTCGAGTCGAGCGCTCTCTCGTCCTCGAGGTTGCTCCTTTCAGCGACGCGGTAGCCGTCGCCAGTGGAGTCTGCGATGGCGTTCACGGGCGGCGCCTGCTTGATGGCCTCGCGCACGGCCATGGGGCGGTACACGCGGCCTTGGAGCACGCACAGGATGGCGCGGTCGCGATATGGCACGTCGTTGGTGCCCACGATGTCGTAGGCACCCAGGAGCGGGCTCTGGCCCACTTCAAAGTGCTGCACGACGGTGGTGGAGTTCCAGACGATGCCAGCGAACTGCGAGGCGACCAGGAAGGTGAGGAAGCCCCAGGTGAACCAATCGTAGAGCGCTCGCACGATCTGCAGCTTGGAGAAGGGCCTAGGGCGGCGTCGAACGACGCGGTGACTCCCTGTCACGCTCGTGGCATGCTGGCGCGTGGTGCCCGGGGCGTCGGGGTCGGGGATCAAGCTGCGTCTTGGTGCAGGCGAGACGCTGGCGTTGGCGGCCTTCATGGCTCACTGCAGTCTCTCGTGGCGTGTGCGATCGCTGTCTGTCACCTTGGGGTTGGCCGCCCACTTCCGTTTCGACGAGACCAAGCGTCAAGCGTCCGACGCCGCAGGAATAGTCTGGATGTGGGTTGGCGATTGGTGTACTACATGGAGAACTGCTCTTCCCGGATGAGTGGCCCACAGTGGTGTTCCTGACGACGACAATGCGGTTGGAGCACACGACGCCAGCGTGACATTAGCATGACGACGTGGTGCTGGAAGCAAAGGAGATATAGCGTGGTGGATTAACTACGGGTGGGGTGGGACGTCGGACGTTGATGGGAAGCGCAGTCTGAGCCTCTCTCTACCGGTAGCCCAAGTAGATAGCGGGGAGTCGTTTGTCCTCCACTGCCCTTCACTGTCCTCACCAAGCGTGACCCACGACAAGAGCGAAGCGAGCGCGGTGCTGCCGCTCTCAGCACCGCACGGGCTGGGCAGCAATGCTCCAGCATGGAATGTCGTCCAGCCGCACGTCGCCGAGGCGGCACATGAGCGGCTTGTCGCTCACGGTGGCGTAGCCGTCCTTGTCCCGCAGCGGGAAGAGCACGACGCGGAAGTTCCACAAGTGGTAGACGCGGTGAATGGGGAAGGTGGCCATGATGACGTCCCACGAATCGAACGTGAGCAGGAACCGCCCACCGTACACGACGTACCCGAGCCTCACGAGCTCGTAGCTGTTGAGCGCCAGCTTGCGGCGTTCCGCCTTGGGGCTCACGCCCTTGTTGGCACCCCCAGCCGCGTTGTCGTCCTGGAAGATGTAGACTGGGGATCGGCCCAGGCCACCGACGTTGCTGGCGCGGATGGCGAGCGCTCGCTCGACGCCATGGAGGCCGGTGTCCGGCTGTTTGACGGGTGGAATGTACGTGGCAAAGACGAGCGGCAGCAGGTTCACGACGAGCAGCGCCATCTTGAGCACGATGAGCGGTGCCAGGTTGGCGTTCATACGCAGGCCGATGTCCGATATGAAGAAGTCGACGAGTCGCAGGTCCGTCACCTCCATCGACGGCACGAGCGTGACGACGCGGCCGTCCACGCCAGACAGCCAGCCCGACGTGGCCAGCGCGCTCCTGCAGCGGTGCAGGAGACAGAGCAGCGCCAGCGTGGGCGCGAAGAGCGCGTCCGTGATCCGGCGACGCCCCACCTTGGTGGCAATGTTGAGCACGCTGTAGTACACGAGCGTGAACTCGGCCAACGCCGGGTAGAGCGTGAACCAGGCCTCCGAGAGCCCGCTCTGGTCGCCTTCGAAGAGGCAGCCCGCGGTCCAGAAGGCCGCCAGTGTCACCTTGAGACGCGGCAGCAACATGATCGGTAAGAGGTTGAAGCTCCGCGAGCTGGCCAAGCAGCCCAGTCCGCCGCAGTGCCAATCGCTTCGGCCCTGGAGGAAGCCCGAGTGCAGAGCCAGCAAACTCACGGCCCAGCGCGCGAGCAGTAACCCCAGCGACACGTTAGCGATCAGCGTCTCCCAGTCGTAGACGCTGCGCACGATGCGGCAGTGCACGCCATGGTAGAGGAAGAAGCCCTTGTGCTGCGCCGACGCAATGGTGAGCGAGGTGGTTGTCAGCACCTGCTCCGTGGTCGAGTACTTGTCGCCCCACGTCTGCGCCACTGGCGCGTTCAGACAGTCTGCAGGCGAAGCCACGCAGTCGATCTCCGTGTGCGTCAGCGTGTTGAAGACGTGAGCCATCAGTCCGTCCGAGGACTGCGGCTCCGTGCTGATCACGTCGGAGAAGTAGGCCGTGTTGGCCGCGTCGCCCACGTGCAGCCAGCCGTGGCGCCACTCCCCCGCCGGCGCGTCCAGCCACTCGGCCGTCTTGGCTTCCCGCTCGGAGCGGCCCACCGCCAGCATGAGAGGCACCACGCCAGTCGCCTCGGCGTTCAAATACGTGCCTTGCAGTCGGAACATGCAGGCCGAGCCATCCACGCCTGGCACCGCGTAGCGAGCGATTGGTGCGTTGTCCCAGTACGGCATCACCAGCACGGGTAGCGAGTCGGCGATGAGCTGCACGCCTTGGCTGTCGCCGTCCACGATGACGCGCAATGCGTCTCGAGTCACGTTGTAGCCCAGGTCACCATCACACGTGTCGAGAATGGAGGCCAGCGTCGTGGACATCAAGGAGCACGTATCCGAGTAGACGGCGTAGGCGGCGTCGCTCAGCGCGGTAAGCTCGTCGCGCCGCACGACGCGGTAGCCCTGGGCGTCTGTGGTTGCCGGCGACGCTGACGCGCTGTCCAGCAGGTCGTTGAGCAACACGGGCTTGTAGAAGCGGCCTTCCAGCACGCAGGCCAGCAGCCGGTCGGTGTACGGCGCGTCGTTGGAGCTGGCGATGGGCGCCACGCCCGCGGCTGCGCTCGGGTGGCGGCCGTAGTTCACCTCGACGATGGTCTCCACGCTGTCCCAGAAGAGACCGAGGAAGAGCGAGACCACGAGTCCCATGATGAAGAGGCACGTCGCCCAGTGGTACAGCGAGACGACGAGCTCCCAGCGCGTCGGCGGCCGCGCGCGGCCCTCGCTGGCTGTAGGCGAGGCGGCTGTGCGCTCGGCCTCTTCTTTGGGCAGAAGCTCGCGCGCTGGCGACGTGTTCACGCGGCGCAAGTCGTGCTGAGTCTCGCCGCCGCTGAACGTCGTCATCGTCGTCTAGCGGAGGAGGGGGCGTACGTGGGCGTTCCTGGCCGCTGGGAGGCCGCGGACGGCTCGGAAGTCGCGCCGGAGAGCCGCCAGTCGAGTACTGGCGAGCGCAGGGCGCCCCACGAGCGTCTAGCCTGGCATACCGGGCCTCCGATCAAGCACCAAGGCTCCATTCCCGCGGAGGTTTCGCGTGTTTGCCCCCGCATATAGAATATAGACCGAATCCTGATGACATGGGCGTACATTTCTGTCGCGTACGGTAATACTCGTACCTAGCGACGGTTCGGACCGGTGCATAGGCCAATCACGTGGCGTGACGACTGTCTCAGGTCAGGTCATTGCTGGGCAAAGCCGCAGTATGGGTCCGTCAGCAAGGAGGTCGGTGCTTCCGGCCACTAGTGGCGAATGGAGGCCGACGCAGCCACTCGCTGGGTGCCCACCGGGTGGCTACCATCGAGCCCAGCGTGGGTTGGGCATAGGCTCGGTGGCTGGGCCCTGATGGTGCCGCCCTCGGCGCTCAAAGAGCGGCTCACGCACGCGCATGAGCACATGGCCGCCATCTGCAAACGCTGCAAAAAATCCGCAAGGCAAGCGGAGAACTCTCCACCGCCTTCGTCTGCCTTCCGTCTATCGCCAGCCCAGATGCTGGTAGTGCCCATCTGGTAGCACGGACCTGCCGACGGCCGGCTTGCTTCTCTCGGCCTCAGTTCCAACCCGGCCAGCACGAAGGAGCAAGCAGACAAGCGCACAAGCGAGCGGGAGAACGCCAGCTCCACGCCGACACAGCGAGCGGCGTCCACCCCCGCGACTCGAGCGCTCCTCGACGGCCCAGACAGCGCCGGCGCGACGCGAATCGGCCGAGAATTGACCGAGAGTCTGCCTCACCAAGACCAATACTCCGCCACGACACGCACAAGCGGAGACTCTCCCAGTCATGACTGAGGACGCGCACGCCCACCTGCGCCGTCTGCAGACGGACGCCAGCGCTTTGGACCGTAGTAGCAGCGGCAGCGGCAGCGGCGAGAGCAGCGAGAGCTCGTCCTCGACGATCCTTGTGGCCGTAATCGGCTCGGTGCTGGCCGTCGCGCTGCTGCTCGGCGTCTTGTATCTGTGTCGTCGCCACCGCGCCAAGCGTCTGCACGGTGGCCGCAACAGCCACAGCCAGAGCACCGAGTACATGGACTACGCGGCCACGCCCACGACGAACGAGCTCGTGGCGGCTGGCGCGCCTCGCACCTCCAGCACGGCGCACTTGGGCAAGGGGACCAAGTGGTTCTCCCACCTGCCTCGCCTCTCCAGTCTCCCGTCCGTGGAGCTCATGGAGCAACTGGCGCTCGGCCTCGGCGGCTCGCACGGCGCCAACGCCAACGACACGATGCTCACGCTGCCGAGCGTCTCCACCATGTCGCTATCGGACCACCAGGACGCCGAACAGCTCGACCCGCAGGACGCTCTGGCGGCGCAAGCGCTGGCGGTGGAGCAATGCCGCCTGCCGCCTACAAGCGTCACGGAAGACGCGTTGCTGCACGAAGGCATGCTCACGCTCGTTTTCCGTGCCACACTGCGAGTCGAGGGCCAGCCCAGTCGGCCTGTGGTCGTGCGGAGGCTACAGCCGGAGCTGCTGGAGCAGCGGCTGCACCGCGACGCCTTTATGGCCGAGGTGGCCCTCAGTGCCACGCTGGTCCACCCGCGCATCGTGGGCTTTGTGGGCTTCTACGACCGTAACCAGGTCGAGTATGATCTGGACGTGCCGTCGTCACCGTCGCACCACGTGGGCCGAGCCTCCTGCCCCGCGGCCGTGACCGAGTTCATGCCCAACGGCGACCTACACGCGCTGCTGACGCTGCGGCCGCGTAACCCCAAGGACTTTGGCTGGTTCCACGCCGTGTCGTTGCCCAAGAGCAAGGCACAACTGGCGCTGGACGTCGTCGACGCGCTCGTGTACCTGCACTCGCGGCCCGCGGGTGTGCAGGAGGCGCTGCACCCGCGGGAGATCAAGGCGCAGCGCGTGCTGCTGACCGAGCAGTGCGAGGCCAAGCTCT
This sequence comes from Halophytophthora polymorphica, assembly GCA_023338205.1. Classification (NCBI taxonomy): domain Eukaryota; phylum Oomycota; class Peronosporomycetes; order Peronosporales; family Peronosporaceae; genus Halophytophthora; species Halophytophthora polymorphica. The sequence continues at coordinate 13,344 of JAADYJ010000027.1, read as the reverse complement.
GCGCCTTTGGCGCGCGGCGCGCGCTGGGCTTCCAGGCCGAGTACGTGCAGAACGACTCGAGCGTGGCGTGGCTGGCGCCCGAGCTGCTGCGTGGCGAGCCTCGCACGGAACACACGGACGTGTACGCGCTGGGCGTGCTGTTCACTGAGCTGGACACGTGTGAACTGCCCTTTGCGGCGGGCGTGGAAATGGACGGCGGCGGCGGGGAGAACCAGTTGGCTCTGCTTGTGAGCTCAGGCAGTATCCGGCCGTCGTTGGCCATGGACTGCCCCGTGCCCATCCACGAGCTCGTCACGCGCTGTCTGAGCTTCTCGCCGAGCCAGCGGCCGCGCGCCGCGGACGTGCGGCACACGCTCAGGCAGCTGCTGAAGGCCACCAGCGTGTGCCAGGCCAATCTGGCGGCGCTGCCGGCCATGGACCCGGGCGCGACGTTGGCCTCGCTCTCCAGCAGTGCGAGCTGAGCCGAGTCGAGTGTCGCTGTGCGCAGCTTGTGTAGAGTGAGTTACCTGTAACAAAGGGACAAAGTACATGTAGTTCACCGCATCGGCCGGGTTTCTACTCGTGCAGCATGACGGCGTGTGTGGGAGAACACAAAGGCGCCACCGAGACAAGCAGCGGCTCCGATTGCGAATGGCCGCGACGCCTTCAACCCTGTTCGACAGGCGCAGACAGGCATTGCCAGGTGAAAGTGCGCGGAAGCGCATCGCGTACCAGTCTCCGTGGCCATAATGGGTAAGTCCGCCAATCTGCAGGAGCTCGCGGCTAATGGAACGCGAAACGACGCGAACGCCGCACCAGTCGTCGGGGAATCTGGCGGACGATTGGGCGCCCCGGCTATTTCGTGTTCGGGGGGAGCGATACAAGATCTAGATGTCGCGGTGTCCCAGGTAGCCCGAGGAACTGCACATATTCGTTATTGAAGGTGGTGTTTTCGCAAAACTGCTTCTTTTTGGCCATAGAGTGAGAAGATCGGGTTGGTCAGGGTATTCGATTCTGCAGTATGTCGCCATCACGCACGCCACAAATGGCAAAAATATCAAGATCGTCTCGCAGACTAAATTTTCCGGGGTGCCGTGCCTGGGATTTAGCTGAAAAGGCGCGCTGACCTCGCAGACTAGACGTCATGGGATTTTCTGGCTGACTATACTCACCCACTGTCAAACCGATGCGACCACCTAATCCCGGCTTCCCCGAGGGCCACACTTGCAACACGGTGAAATCCCCCAACTCCGCATATGATGCTTTGTATGCATCGCACCTCCCGCGGCATTTGCCCGTGTTCTCCGCCTCCAAATGGAGAGCCGCCGACCATCACTCCGCGTTGCCGCGCGCCTTTGGGCCACCGACTGCTCGCCGCCCACCTGGCGCCGCATTCATTATACAAGTCGCCGTCCAAGCCGCAGTCGAGTCTAGCCAGCCAGCCCAGCTCCGCCCGCCCCGTCCAGTCCAGTCCTGTCCAGTCCAGGCCTCGTGGGGATGGATCTGTTCGCGGGCATCGGAAGACACATGCCCCGCAGCGACCAAGACGTGGCCATGAGTGGCCCGGAGCTCCAGCTGATCCGCCGCAAGCGTCCGCGCTCGCCCGAGCCGACGGGTCACGGCGACGACACCCTGTTCCCGCCCGCCACGATGGCGCGCTCGCGCTCGTTCCAAGACAAGCCGACGACCTCTTCGCTCCCGCTCCCGTCGTCCATGGTGGTGCTTCCGGCGCTGGCGGAGCTGCTGGCGTCGCAGAAGCAGCACGCGCTGAAGTCGTCGCAGGGAGGCGCGTCGGACGCGCTGATGGACGTGCTGGCGCGGATGAACAGTACGCGCGAGGCGACGCCCGCTGCGCCGAGCAAGAAGCAGGAAGAGCGCAGCAACCAGGAGGAGGACGTCGAGGCTGAGGACAAGACCCCGTGGCCGTCGGCGAAGCAGTACTACGACATTTTCAAGACGCCCGAGAGCGAGCTGGAGATCCCCGTGTACGACCTGGGCGTGGACCCGCGCGGTGTGCCGCTGCACCCGGAGTTCATCTACAGCCAGCCAGTGTCGTGCATGTACTTCCTCAAGTGCTCTCGTCTGTTGGGCAAGGGCTCGTTCGGCTTCCCGCGCAAGAAAAAGATGGCCAGCGAGTCGAACCAGGCGGCCGCGGGCACTCCGGGCAAGAAACCGGCGTCCAAGAGCAGCAAGAAGGAGTCGAGCAAGGACTTTGAGTGGCGCAAAATGAGCTTCGTGACGGGGCTGCCCAAGAAGCAGCCCGTGGTGCGCTACATCACGGCCACGTGCTACAGCCGCGCGACGGACGTGGCGGCCAAGAAGAAGGTGTTCCGCATGCACGCTGTCATGCTGGCCGATCCCGCTGGCACCGGCGAGACGGGTGACTACGTGCTGGTGCACATTCGCGCCGGAGGCAGCAAGCGCGTGGGTCTCCGTGCAAGTCCCACGGACACCGAGACGCCGCAAGCGCCGGCGTCTCCGGGCGCGACGGGCACGGCCAACCCCAAGTGTAACTCCGAGCTGCTCTGCATGCGACGCCCCGTGTCGCCCACGAACGTCGGGATCTCTTCGTACAGCAGCTCGACGGCGCCTACCTCACCGCGCAACAAGAAGCTGCTCCACGCCGAGTTCGCGGCCAGTCAAGCGGACGCGACGGACCACTTTGCCAAGGTGCTGACGGCGGCGCCGTCCCCGGAGGTGACGCCCATGGAGGTGGACTCGACGCCGTCGGTGACGCGCCACCCGCTGTTCACGACCGCGGAAGACCCGCGCGTGGACACTGCGCGTCAGACGCTGCGTGAAATGATTATGAAGTCGTGCACGTCGCGCGACGAGATGGCCAAGTACGTGCTGGGGCTGCAGGAGGAGTTGGCGGCGCTACAGCATCAAGACGAGCTGGCCTAGAAGCTCCTGGCGGACGCCTCCAGGAGCCGCGATCGTGGCCTCTCTCACGTGCATTTGCATATTGCATTGATATGGAATTCATCCCAGGGGATGGTCCGCTAGTTAGCGAGAAGTAGGACGAATGCGCTCGTATTTGCCAGGCGAGGCAGGCGGCGCAGACAGGTAGCAGCAGGTTGCCGGCGCGAGCAGGTCACAGACAGGGGTGCGTCCGCAGCATTTGTATTATAGGGACGACCCCCGACTTACCCGTTCGCATGTGTCCAGGCCCAAGTGCGGTCGGTGTTCAAGCATGTGCAGTTGGAAGCTGGTGCGGGCTGTTGGTGGCGACCGGTGTACTTGTCATTGGCGGGAAGATCTAGCTGGTCGTCTGTGACCATCGTGACGACCACAAGTGACGAGCTCAACGATGCGGCCTTGCTGACTCAAGCGCGTGGCCTCGTGTCGCGTCGCATTTTGGCACAGGAAGCTCGAAGAAGATGAATGCGAAGGCTTGCAGAAGTCTTGATGACTTGATACGGCCGGGTGGAGAACCGCCAGTCGCATGGAGATTATTTATACGTGCTCTTGCCCCCCATGCGAGGCTCCAGACGGCCGTAAAGTACTGCCCCGCTCGGCAGTAGAGCTCCGTCCGCTGCCATTCACGAGCAGCATGGACGTCAGCAGCCACGCCTTCTCCGTGGAGCAATGCGTGACCAAGCGAGTCCGTCAATTGGAGCGGCTACGCTACTTCCTGGAAGCCACAGCGACCACGTATCACCGCGCCATGGCGCCGTTGCTGAGCACTGACGCCGCATTGCTCTCCGTGGCAGCTCAAGCTCGACTCCAGCACAAATACACGGAGCTCCTGCTCGAGTTCCTGCAGCAAGAGCTCGCCCTGCAGCTCCCGACGCTGTTCGGCCGTGCACTCCATCTGGGGGTACGTCCGTGCGTGGAGACGCCACTCATCTACGTCAAGGAGTCGCTTTGATTTGAGCTCACGCCTCGGTTCCTGGTGCAATTTGTTCCCCCAGCGCTACGGGGACGAGCTCCAACTCCTGCTCGGCTTGGTGGAAGAGGAAGAGAACTTACGCCATCGTGTGGACGGCACCTGGCGCTTCTTGGCCGCGAAAAGCCTCAATCAAGAGAATGAACGACTGCTTGGCGACTGCGAACGTGCATGGGACGCTCTGCTACCTTCCGAGTCGATCTCAATGCCGCTGATCGCTAGCATCCGAGGTACGAGTCCGCTCTGCGGAAAAGAGGTGGTCGTCGCATGAGCTTAGCGTACTAACGCCTGCCTCACGTCTCCTACGCAGAGCTCCAGGGCAATGCGTGTACTCACACCGAAGTCCCGTGGCTAGCGGAACTGACGGCTCCCGCTGTGGCGCCTCGGTGCAGTGCTGTCCACCCGTGGCCCTCAGCACTGCAAGCCATAGCGCGTCCGAGAGACTAATGGCATGCGATGTCTGTCATAAAGAAGGCTATAGAGTTGTTCGGGTCTCAGTCCTCAGGATTGCCTTGACCTGCAGACTCGACGTCACCGCTGTCGACACTGTGGGCGTGGCTGTGACCGAACTGATTGCTGGAGGACTTGAGCTGACGCGCGAGCCACTCGCGCTGCACCTGCTGTTTCTCCGTCTCGAGCTGCTCCAGGTCGCGGCGGTACTCCTTCACCTGCATCTTGTACATCTGCAGCTCGTCCTCCATCTGCTTCATCTGGTTCTGCTTGCCCTTGAGGGTCTCCTTGTACACGACCAGCTGCTCGGCCACCTCGGCGCCGGGCTGCCGCGCCAGGATGGTCTTGAGCTCCACGTAGAGCTTCTCCTTCTCCAGGATGAGCAGGTCCTTGATGGTCGTCTCCTCGTACTTGCGGATGAGCTTCTTCTGCAGCGCCTGCAGCTTCCGGATCATCTCGAAGCGCTTCGGGTCGCTGCCCTCTAGCTTGCGCCAGCGGTGCACGTTCAACGGGTGGTCCAGCTCTTCCGACAAGGCTCGGATCTTGGTCTTCTCCTGCAGGAGCTCCTTCTCCAGTCGGAAGAGCTCGCTCTTGAGTGAGCCCTCGTGCTCGAGTTGGTTATTGCTCGCGTCCCGCTCGAACGTGAGCGAGTGGATCCGCGACTGCAGATCGCGGATCTCGCGCTGCTTATCTTGGAACTGGCAGTGGCCCTTGCTCAGCGTCGACTTCTGGATCTTAATCTTCTCGTACAGCACGTTAAGCTCTTCGTTGCGCTGGATGAGCTGCTGGCGCAGCGTGTCTCGGTCGTGCACCACGGAGCCGTACTCCTTCACTTGGCGCTGCTTCTCCTCGTCGGCCTCCTGGATGATCTTGGCCAGTTTGGTGATCTCGAGCTCCTGGTTCAGGATGATCTGCTCGGACGACTGGATCTGCTTCTTGATGCGCAGCAGCTCGTTCTTGAGAATCTCCTTTTCCTTGTCCACCTTGTGGTGGTCAAAGTGCTCCTTCACGAGCGCGTGGTCCTTGGACGTGATCTCCTCCTTGAGCTGCTCGATCTGGTGGTTCATGATCTTGAACTTGCGCTTCATGTCCCCGATCTCCTCCTGGCTCTCGATGAGCTGCTTGCTGTAGAGGTTCCGGTCCGTGCGCACGGCCTCGTACAGGTTCTGTTGCTGCTTGAGCCGGCTCTCGCTCTCCACGATCTTCTGCTGCAGCGACACAACCTGCAGGTCCTGCAGCTTCGCCTCCTCAAGCGACGTCATGAACTTCTGCGTCGCGAGTGAGGCCTCCTTCTCGTACTTCTCTCGCTCACCCACGAGCTGCTGAATCTGTGCGCGCTGCTTCTTCACTTGCGACTTGAGCCCATTGATCTCGTTCTGCAGGTTCTTCATCGTGTTCTCCTTGATCTTCATGAGGTCGAACGTGGCCTGCGTGCGGTCGTTGGCTTTTACGAGCATCTTGTTGAGCACCTCGCGCTCGCGCAGCATCTCCTCCAGTTTCTTGGAGAGCACCTCGCTCTGCTTCTTCTCCGCTTCCAGTGCCCGGTTGATCAGGTCTTCCAGCTCGAGCTTGGTGCTCTCCTTCTCGGTCTCGCAGTCCGCACGCTTGGCCTCTACATCCTGGAGCTGCTCCTTGGTGAGCTCGATGAGCTTCTCGATCTTGACGGCGTCGCGGGTCGTGGCTTGGATGTGCTGCTCCTGCATGTTAAGCTCCAGGTCGATCTGCACGTTCTCCTTGTGCTGCTCGACGTTCCTCTGCCACTGCAGCTGCATGGCCTCTGTGAGCGAGTGCGTCGTGCGAAAGAGCCCGTCGTACTGCTTGAGGTACTTCTCCATCTTGAGCTTGGACTCGCGCATGACCAGCTCCTTCTGGCGCAGACTCTCCTCGTTCTCCTTCTTTAGCGTCTCCTTGTCCGCGTTGTCTAGCTGCAGCTGCTCGTGCGTCTGCTTGAGCACCTTGAGCTCGCTCTCCAGCCGCAGCTTGCGGCGCACCTCCTTCTCCGTCAGGTTCTGCTTCTCCCGGATCTGCAGCGCCACGTTGGCCTGCGTCTCCTCCAACCGCGCGTTCTTGGCCTCCTCCTCCTGCACCAGTGCGTAGAGGTTGGAGGTCTCGAGACGGAGGTCCTGCAGCGAGATGGTTTTAGCCTCGACGTCTCGCGAGTACTCGGCGCGCTTGCCCTTGAGACTGGCGAGCTGCAGCTCCTGTTCCTCGTTCAGGATGATCTCTCCACTGGCTCCCGCCGCATCACTGCCGCTGTAGGTGCCCGTGGGCATGGCCATCTTGGAGAGCTCTTCCTGCAGCAGCTCCAGGTTGCCGCGCAGGTCGTTGACCTTATGCTGCTTCTCCACCTCGAGCTGGCGTGAAGACGCGATCTGCTGCAGCACGGCCTCGAGCTCCAGCTTGGCCTTTTTCTTCTGCGCGAGCGCCTCGTTCTCCTCCTCCTGGTCGCGCAGCATGGCCTCGTGGCTTGAGTGGATCTCGGCCAGGATCTCCTTGGTGCGGCGCAGCAGCCGCTGCTCGCTCTCCTGCGACTTGACGAAGGCCGACAGCAGCTTCTCCAGCTCCGCCTTGTACAGCGACACGGACTCGGGTGTCTGTGCCACCACGCCCTCCATCTCGGAGATGACGGCGGCATTGGTGCCCGCTGTGGCCTCGGCCTCCGCCGCGCCGGCCTCAACCTTGTCCGCGGGCGAGCTTAGCATGCTCCTGGCCGAGCTGCCGCGGTTCATGCCCACGTCCGCCATGCGTGTTGTATAGGTGTCCGTATTAATAGGCGTGCGCTTGTGGCGTGGCTAGCTTCGGTGCAAATGCGCCAGTGCGAGGTTGAAGTGGTCCAGCTCGTGTAGCCATGTTGGGGAGTGATGGTGTGCCGGTTTGGCAGGGAGGCCAATACCGGTATCTAAGGAATATTACAACTTGGACAAAACTGGCTACTTTTCGGTAAATGGCAGATGGGGGCCCCTTTTTGACGCGATGAAAGGCACCGAACGGGGAGCCGTGATGCAGGACCGCAGTGTTTGCAGAGTCATGCTCAGAGACTGCGTTCAGCGACAAGCTCGTACCCTGAGCGGCCATGACATCCTAGCTGTAAGGTTCGGATGACGGTACTTGTTCAGTACTAAACTTACAATGTATCTTATTTACTAATATGTTTTATCCTAAAATGGTCAAATATAATTTACTTGGATGGGAAAGGGGCGATTGCGCGCTCTACGAGTGTGGACCACCTGAAATGCAGCCTTGTAAACCTTATAACCTCGCAGCTTCGGTTTTTCAGCGAGCTCAAAAGCCTAAATAACCTCGCCGCAGGGTTTTTCAAGCAGGGTTTTTTTTTCAACTTGCCTTGCATACCCTGCCAATCCGCTTGTTCCATCGCCCGACCATTGTAGACTTTGTTTTTCCGAATGAAAATTTAGAGGGATGAACCAGCCAATGAGCGAGCAGCAAATGAAAAACCTCGTTGGCATCATCTTTCGAAGGCAGTACCACTTCAGCGGTACGCCGCCGTCCGGATTCGCGCCCAGGGGCCAGTCGGGAAGGCGGACGATAGCGGAGCGCAGGCAAAGGTCGAGGCAGGAAGCAGGAAGCAGGCGCAGCGCAAGGCGGCCGGGGCAACAGCATGAGCCGCGAGGAGCGCAAGATGGCGCAGATCATCGCCAGCATCGAGCGCATGGAGCAGGAGAAGCGGCGGCCCGCCACGCCGCACGAGGCGGAGACTCAGGCGGACGCGCAGGGCGGCGCGGCCAGTGATGCGGCCAGGCCGGCCAGGACCAAGAAGAGCAAGAAGGGCAAGAAGGCGGCCGTCAAGAAGCTCAAGGTGTTGACGGCGGCCGGCGGGCCGGCGGGGGGCGGGGCGCCCGCCTCCGCGCACAAGCTGACGCCCAAGAAGCGGTGGATCCAGCTCTGGAGCGCGCAGTTGGACAACCTACAGGCCACGCAGACGGACGAGGAGATGCCGGACGCGAGCCAGGCCGCGCAGGTGGAGAACAGGGAAGCACGTGAGGTGGGGGACGCCTCGTCCTTGCCCGCGGCGGCCGCGGCCAAGCCGGCGGAGACTACGAACACTACGCTTCCTGCATCGACGAAGCCAGTTGAACCAAAGAAGACGGCGGGAAAGACGGTGGAGAAGGTGGTGTCACCCCAGCAGGCCGTCGTGGACCATAAGACAGCGGAGAAGTCGATGGTTGCTGCCGTGGCCAAGCCCGCAGCAGAGAAACCTGTGGCCGTGGCTGCCAGTTGTCAGGTCACGCAGAACCCTGCGGCTTCAGCTACAGCTACATCAACGACGACGACGGCGAGTGCTGTGACGCCGGCGTCTGCGCCAGCGCCATCGGGCGACCTGCGCGTCAAGACGCCGCAGAACTCGGAGTCGTCGCACCTGTCGCCTCCGCTGGAGCGGAGTAGCCCGACCACGGCTGCCTCAATCAGTCCGTCGGCCAAGACGAAGGAGAACGAGACGCCGCCGGCCACGGCCAAGACGGCGGAGGCCAAGCACCCGCCCACGACCACGGAGCCCAAGCCGGTCGGGCTGCAGCAGCCAAAGCAGCAGCCCAAGCAGCAACCCAGCAGGTCCACGCTGGAGAAGAAGGAGAGCAGCAGCAGCGTCCTCACCAACGCCAGCAGCGGCAGTATCGGCAGCAGCGCCGGCCCCGTCGGGAGCGAGAAGCGGAGGGAAGCCACGCCGCCTGCGTCACGCGAACGTGGTCGCAAGCGCAGCCTGGAGCGCGCCAGTGACGCACCGCTGTCCGAGGAGGCCAAGCGACGCGCCGAGCGGCGGCGCAAGCGCAAGTCGAACTGGGACGTGGGCGACCCGCGCCACGGCGGCAGCCCCGCGGGCGCCACGGAGCTCACGCCCAGCGCGGCGGCGGCGGCGGCCAACCAGCTGTCCTTTGCCAAGTTCCCGCCGTCCGGGCGGCCGACGTGGCGCCACAGCCAGAGCCTCGTGGACATGAAGCCATCGCACTTCCAAGGTCGCTCGAGCTTCCACAACAACCCGGCCGCGGGGCGCCGCAGCTTCCACCACTCGAGCTCCATGCCGCTGGACCGCTCACGCAGCGCCGGCCGCTCGTCGCGCTACGGCGGCGGCAACGGCAGCGCGTATCGGTGAGCGCCAGCCTCGCACAGCACGCCCACGCAGTCCAGTCCCGCACGGCGGAGGAAGGAAGGAGGGAGGATATCTATGAAAGAACGGCGCACGAGACGCCTATGTGTAGTGTATGTAGAGGAGAGCGAGGACGCAGAAACACGACGAGCAGTGACAAGCAGCGCGCGCCGTCGTGGCGCCTTGTGGCTCGAGCCACAGAACGAAGTGATGGAGCTGAAGCTTCTCGCCTTGGGATAAGCCCAGTGCGAAGAAGCCGAGGGGCCCTGGAAGCGCAAGGCTGGTGGGTGTTAGAGTGCGTCACACTAAAACAGGCCTATGCAGCCTAGCGTAGGACCTTGATACCGCCTAGATTAGGACCATGTTGAACCGGTGCTTGTCAATGCAGTGGCACTCGGGTCATGGAGGTGAAGGCGAGGAAGATGGCGCGTGGTGGTCGCCGCGCTTGTCTGTGGCTGGCGCTGGGCTGCGTGCTGCTCCATGCCGCCGGTACGGTCGTGTGCGCGGGTACCAGTAGCGTTCGTGACGCGCTGCTTCTGGTTGTGGGGGACGTGACGCCCTCATCCGCGCGGATCTTGTTCGACCGCCTGCCCGTCTCGACCAGCGCGCTTCATGTCCGCGTGTTCGGCAGCGTGGAGACGGAGGTTGGCGCTGCAACCACGTACACGGTGGAACAGCAGCTGAAAGTCGATGTGAAGAACCTTGAGGAGGAGGACGCGCGCCCACGCGTGCTGCAGCTCCAGTCGCTGCGGCCGGGAAGCCAGTACGTCGTCCAATTCCACGTCCACGACCCGGTCGAGCTCCCGGATCCATCCGCTCTGAGCGAAGAGATCTTGACCAAGGCAGACACAGCCACCACCAAGTTCCGCACGCAGCGCGTAGACACGACGAAGGCCGCGGACAGAGGAGACCGCGTGCTCGTGATCTCCTGCGACCGCTACGTGGATGACCACGACGACGTCCTATGGGAGCGCATGGCTCAAGATATCGATGCCCACGACGGCGAGACGGCCACCGCGACGTACTTTGGCATGACGCACCTCGGCGACCAGATCTACGCGGACGCCGGCGCGTCCAGCATCCCGGTGGTGCCGCTCCCTCTCCAAGAAATGGCGGATCCGCCCCGCAAACGCGCGCGTTTCACCGCCATTTTGGCGCAATTCCGCGCCATTTACCGCGCAACCTTTGGTCGGGCCGCAGCTCAACGTGTGCTACGCGTGGGCGCGCACTGGATGCTGCCAGACGACCACGAGGTCCTCAACAACTTCAATTATTGGCTCGTCCAGCGTGCTTTCCAGGGCGCCCAAGACCCCACACTGAGTGAGGCGAAGCGCGAAGAGATGCTGGCACGTACGCTCCATTACCGAGCGGGGCTGCAGGCCTACTACGAGTTCCAGTATCAACTGCAGCGCGACTTCCCGTGGAGCCGCGTGGACTTCCTGGAGGACCCGCTGGACGAGATCGTGCGCTCTTACCCGGCGCACTTTGCCGTCGAGGTGCAGCAGCTCAAGCTCTTCTTCCTGGACGTGCGCTTCGAGCGCAGTTTCTTCAAGTCGGAGCAAGACGACGACCTGTCCAAGCTCGTGAGCGACGAGCAGAAGCAAGAGTTCGTGCAGAGCATGCAACAGTGGGGCCAGCAGGACGGGAGCGCCGTGGTGGTTTTCGCCAGCATGCCGCTCTTCTTCCAGTCGGCGCTCTCGGCGGCCATCACGTTTTCAGTCGAGCACGAAACGTATCCGGGCATGGCGGAGCAGCGCCGCGGCCTGGAGGAGCTCTTCCAGCTCTTTCAGCACTATAGTGAGCCGCAGCGGCTGGGGTCTTCATCGCCGCCACCTCTGCGGCTGCTGGTGGGCGGCGACGTGCACATGATGGCCCATTCCCAGGTCTGCAGCACGCAAGACGCGTCCTCGGGCTGTCTGGATCAGCTGATCACTAGCGGCGTCACCAACGGCTCCACGGCCATCCAGGACGCCAAGCTCATCCCGTTCTACTTCCTCATCACGAAGCTCACGCCATTGTTCGAGACGCTCGTGGGCTGGGCTTGGGACGTGCCGCTGCTCTCGCCCTTCCTACCGCAGCGTTCTCCCTGGAGTATCCAGTACGACCGCGTCTACCTCGGACGCAACTATGGGTACGTCGACGTTTGGAGTGGAGTGACGAACTTCGTCCATGATGTTCTTCATGACGTTCTTGTTTGCTACGTCCTGGTGTTTAGTGTGCTGGAGCTCGCCTCGAACGGCGTCTTCACGTGGAACCAGACGGTCATGGAGTCCTACGACCACAACTACCAGCAGCGGATCCAAGAGGTACGCGCGAACCACGACTTGTACGGTGCGAGTATGCGGTCGGTGGGTGGATCCTAACACGCTGGGGTCTGTTCTAGGTCGTCTTTGACGCTGCCACGCCGCCGGTTGTCTTTTCCGTCGTCCTGCTGGCGACCTCCTTGTCCATGGTCGTCACCTTTCGCGTCGTTACCTCGGTCCTTCGTCGTCTTCGAGGCGCACCGAAGCGTAGCCACGCGGTCAAGACCACCAAGACGCAGTGAGCGCCTGTCCACGTGCATGCACGTCAAGCAGCAGCCAGCGTCCACAGATGTCCATACGCGAGCGAAAAGACGTAGACTTGGACGCATGAACATGTTTAGGAGGGAACTGGGTTGGATACTACTGCTACTTCTTCTTGTCGAGCTGCTTGATAAATGCCTGGCTCGCGACAGCCGGAAGTTACGACGAGGACAAGGGACTGTAGGCCTCGGGCGGCGCTGCGCTGCGGCACATGCAGCAGCGACTGTCGAAGCACGTGTTCTCGTAGGTGCACTCCAGACAGCGCCATGCGCGTCGCCGTCGACTCTGGCGCGTCAGCATCTTGGCCGCCAGCTGCTGCTCCCGTCCACGGGTGTGCAGCGCCACGGGCGAGTTGGTCGAGTCAATGGTGAGTTGGAAGAGCGCCTTGCGGCCTCGGGTGCTCCCAGTCGGCCGTCGCTGCACCGGCGGACTGTGCGAGGCGCTACGCGGGAAATGCCTGGCGTTGGGCTCGCCCAGCTTTACGCGGCTGCGAGTGCGTGGCGACATGAGTCCGATCGTCGCTGTGTGCGCTCGTCGCATCCTTCCGAGGGTCGCCCCGGTGCCAGTCGTGGTCGAAGCACCACCAGCTCGGGTGGAAGTAGGTCTGGACGAGCTGAAGAAGTGGTCCAGTCGCTGCTGCTTGGAGCCGTCGGCATTGGACTTGGAGCGTGTCACGGGTCGGTGGCCGTTGGAGTTGTTATTGCGTGTGCTGTGGTCGCCAGGCCTCCTGCTTGCGCCACTGTGACGTGTAGCTGAGGACGAGACCAGCACGGGGGACGACGACGAGGAGGAGGAACTGGAGGTCGTGGCCACGGCTGAGAGCTCGGGATCCGTCTCCAGGAACTCCATCGTCTGCTCCAGCGCGCGAGCTTCTGCAGCCTGTCGCTCCGCTTCGTGCGCACGTAGTTGCTTCTCGTAGAAGGCTTTGATCTCTCCGGGTTGGGAGACGTTCTGTTGCGCCGTCGGGTGGTCCTCGCCGCTACCGTGGAGAGGCGGCGCGTCCTCGTCAAAGAAGTCAATGGGCGGAGACACGTCCTCCATGCCGCTCTCCGTGCCGTCGCCCAGGAACGGGCACTCCAGCTGGATGTCCTTCCACAGCGCTTCGTCCAGCTGCACATGTATCATAAGCGCAAGAAGGAGCGTAAACGCCGAAGCTGTAGTGAGTCGCACAGCAAGAAGGCGACATGTAGGCGTGGTTCCACCGCAGCGGACGGATGCGTGTACCTTGTACTGCTTGGTGCGAGCGAAGCCGACGACGCGCCGCCGACAGAAGCCGCAGTTGACGCTCGTGAGCTCGAGTGCGCGCTCAAAGCATTCCTTGCTGTCACCACAAGAGCACACAACGGTCAGTAGGGACATTC